>QXVX01010858.1:1294-19040 GCA_013436065.1 Halocynthia aurantium | reverse complement strand
GCAAAGCGTTTTGTCGCATTCTGGGCAAGATAGACCGCGCGCTGATGACATCACAGCACAAAATACGACAAACGCGAACAGATAATTCATATTGTAACTAAATATATTCACTTAGTTCAAATCCTTTAGGTGAAAAATATGAAGTTACAATCATTACAAGGTATATTGGCGCATAGCGAAAATTAAGGTTAGATTTTGTAGGAATATTAGGTTTAACTTGCCCGTGCTAACTAGCTCAAAAACTAGTAAGCTTTAAATGAAATTTAACAACTCCAAGTGAAATTTTGATTTATCTAACGTTAACTTTCCCTTCACAAACTACCCAAATCCTGAGCTAATCATTTTCGAAAATTGAAGTTTTGAATCCATATATACTTTCCTCATCCACATCCTACTCTTTCAGATGTAATTTGAATTATACGATTAAGGTTTAATCAAATAATTTCCTTGAAAGCTGTAAATAAAAAAAAACATGAGAATTTATTTTGTATCTATTTGACCAAGCTAACGAGGGCGGTATCCATTGCACTATAGATTCCATAAACTTATAACACTGCATTATACCATTATCATAGCACTATTATGTAGTGTCGATGCTCACAGACCTAATCTAAAAGCAGCAAACCTATTATTGACTATTAAGTCGTTATGGTCAAACATAGGTTTTGAAAACACGACATAATCCTATTTTGAAATGAATCCAACAAACCCTGCGTTTTGTCACTAACCAAACATAGGTTTTTCAAACAACAATAAGTAGCAGGCTATTCACAGCTACTCCTTGTCCACTCAGTAANAAAGGTCCGGCACACGTTTCACCTTCGACTTTCGCGCACTCGTTACAGCACCTACGTAATTAATTCCAAGTCAAACTAATGCACGATATGAATGGTATATGTTTACTGTCAGATATATCGTGGTAAGATTCGTATTCTACTATCATGAAAATACTTACGAGCATACGTCTGACGTCAATGATCCTTTGCAATCCGTTGGATCAACGCAAAGCGTTTTGTCGCATTCTGGGCAAGAAAGACCACGCGCTGATGACATCACAGCACAAAACACGACACACGCTAACAGATAATTCATATTGTCACCAAATATATTCACTTAGTTCAAATTCTTTAGGTGAAAAATATGTTGTTAGAATCATTACAAGGTATATTGGCGCATAGCGAAAATTAAGGTTAGATATTGTAGGAATATTAGGTTCAACTCGCCTGTGTTAACTAGCTTAAAAACAAGTAAGCTTTAAATTTAACAACTCCCAGTGAGATTTTGATTTATCTAACGTTAACTTTCCCTTCACAAACTACCCAAATCCTGAGCTAATCATTTTCGAAAATTGAAGTTTTGAATTCATATATACTTTCCTCATCCTCATCCTACTCTTTCAGATTTAATTTGGATTATACGATTAAGGCTTAATCAAATAATTTCCTTGAAAGCTGTGAATAAAAAAAAAACATGAGAATTTATTTTGTATCTATTTGACCAAGCTAACGAAGGCGGTATCCATTGCACTATAGATTCCATAAACTTATAACACTGTATTATACCATTATCATAGCACTATTATGCAGTGTCGTTGCTCATAGACCTAATCTAAAAGCAGCAAACATATAATAGAGTATTAAGTCGTTATGGTCAAACATAGGTTTTGAAAACACGACATAATCCTATTTTGAAATGAATCCAACAAACCCTGCGTTTTGTCACTAACCAAACATAGGTTTTTCAAACAACAATAAGTAGCAGGCTATTCACAGCTACTCCTTGTCCACTCAGTAAAAACGGAAAACAACTTTTGAAAATAAAATAAATGTTCCTGACTTTATAATGGGTAATAATAACAAGTATTGCGTAGTTGTATTGTCCCCGTTTGCCGCGCCTATGTTGACCAAAGTTTTCCTGTCGAACTAAATAACTTTTGACGGCTGCATGATTTTTCCATGAGAATTTCCATGAGACTTTTTTCAGTTCCCTTTGATTTAGCACAGTGACCCATGTTTACTTATCGATTCTAGCCCACCGTGCCCAAATGCTCCTATGGTCAGTCCGTCCCCGACTCCACTATAATCCGTGATTCGAAACTGCTATAATCGATGACATTCATTTCTATAAAGTTTGATGACGCGTAGCATATCACCCGATTAGCAGTTCAATTCTGAGGACCATAGGTTTCGCTTGAGATGGTTTTTAAGCCGTCATTGAATCCGCCCTATTATGACGAAATCTGTTAATAAAATAGATTGACGACGATATTCTCTCTGTACAAACGCTGTGTGAACAGTGTTGATTTAGTCGTCAATAAAAGGTAGTTCCGGGATTAAATTGAAAGGAGATTTATACAGATTGTGATTCTGGGTCTTAACTTAGCTTCTAACTGATAAACATGTTTATGGCTCATAGCAGTGGTCTTCATACTGTTATTATGGTAGCGGTCGAATTAAATGTTTTTCGGTCTTTTCCAGATAACAAATAAACGTTTGTAAAGCATTGGTAAGCGATTGTTTTCTGTGCTACATTTCAAATGAATTGCTACCAACATTGCGCGACATTAAACACTATTCTTCCATGAAGAAAATTTAAAAATCAAATCAGTATTTGTTTTAAACCTTCCATTATCTGTGATCACGAAAATCGCTTAAGCAGTAAACTATGGCCCATCGCGTTATATCCCAATTTGCGTTTAATCGAAGTTAATCTTCACGAGGAAATTTTCATAACTAAATACCTAAATGCTTCTGATAATTTAATTTCTCAGTCTTCGGCTAACACCCAACACGTAGGTTAATGCAAGAGTTGCTCCTAAAATTGTGTGGCATTAAACATCACACTAGCTGCAGTGCAACTTTGTTATAACGAAACGGTGAGGTCCAATAAAAAGACATCCAATAAGCTATCTCATTTGTGCTGATTCTGGGTACGTTAGAAGTTAAGCTTTCAAATCTACTAATCTGAATTCAAAACTACTAGTTTCTTATCATTTATAAGAATTTAATATATAATTTTAATTTCGCTCCAGTCTTCAGCTAACACCCAGAGAACGTGTACGTCCATATTCTCTCCATCTCTATAATATTCTTATTTCATTTTAACATTCCTCTGCTTGCTTTGATATTATTACATTAAATTGCTGTGTGTCATAGATAGCTATTCCACTCGGTTACTCATTCTTATCGATAATGAACTCATAGGTCAAATGAAAGCACGATAATTTTTCGTTCCTTCGTCGCTGCAGTTGCTTCGGGCTAGTTTGTAATCAATATCTCATCACTAGATGACATACATAACAACAACACACAACATATAAGCACGCATCTCTCGTTCTATGACTTTTTGTGAAACTCGAGGAATTAACGGCGAATTTAGTTATAACTGCATGAACGTATTCCAATCCAACGTAATCCAAGGGCCGCGCAGAACTTCAACATGTTTGTAGTGGATCCTCTGACCTTCTTCCCTTTGACCCTTTGACAGAAGCAGCACGCCCATGATTTTAATATGAAAATATTTCGCAACGTCTTTAAAATGTCAGAAGTGGATCCACGTAACCAGTGGCGGTACGTCCATAACTGCTTTTTTAATTTATATTTTTTAATCAGCGTTTAACGCATGTGATCTCTGTATGACCACCTTCTCCCTCCTGCGTGCCTCAGTTTTCTAATGACTCGTCTCGATTTTAAAATTATTATGAACTTGTATTTCGTGAGTTTGGGTATTTGGGGAATTTCCGACACAGCCTGCGAACAAAACTAGACAAAATATATTTGAACTACTGCCAATGTACTGTATGTATCAATATGTTTGGTTGGCAGTGTTGTGATGATTCGAGCAACAATTTCTCGAGTGGTAACTTGACCTACGCTTCACTCGAAGGCACCACCTAACGGTGTCTATTTTATTGCCGATATGAATACGGCGGGGACATTGAAACACATATTTTAAATTCTATTTTCTATACATTGAGTAAAAATATATAAAGCTCAAAAGAGAATGCTTTATAAAACACGTTACACATTTTCTGTCCCATAGTTCCTTTCATCATTCATGTTAGTTAATTTTTTAGCCTTCATCCAATTTAATTTTCATGTTGAGGGGGCCCTCGAACCTGGAGTGGACCGGGCCATTAATTTCAAAATCCGACACTTTGTATAGTGACATTTGAGACACCATGTATAATTAAAACCAAGTGCGCTTGTGAATAGTTTGTAACGCTCTAATTCGAATACATCATATAGAATGTTTGCTGTTGATTTGGTCAAGTATAATTAGGTTCTTTGTAATTTTTTTAATTAAAAAAAGCAACTGATAATTGAATTTGACTTCTCTGTATGGCTTACGCCAGTTGCTTATGTATTGCTTTGATATATTTATTTGGACTGTTTGAATATGGTTGATAGCTCTTCAATCTAAAAAGTACCTATTAAAAGTAGCTTGATTTCAATTGACGCGTGAATGGCAATACATAGCGTCCAAAAATCATATTGTTTGTGTCGTTTTCTTTGTATGGTTCGGATAGTGTAAACTTACTTCCGCTTTCCGCTCGAATCATATTGAATTATTTCTTTCACAATACTTAAATAATATGGCGTAACATGGCATATGATATTTCACATTTTTAAAAAAAAAGTCAGTACGCTATATATATCCGAGCTGCTATCACTATCAGCATACTGTATATACCTGCGCTACCGATGTTGTTGACAGCAAGTTAATTATTTTATATTTATATTCTAAAGAGATATCGCTGTTGTTGCCATTACTATCTAACGGTCTTAAGTATGAGGAACGTTCGTAGTTGCCATTTGTGATAACGGTCGAAGTGTGAGCGGTCGGTAAACGAAGTAGTTGATAAGTCGAGAGTACCTATATATGCATTGATATTCCTATTTATTCTATTTATGAACAGCATTATGACAAACGAACGATCATTAATAATGCATTGTATTTCAAATAGATATAATTCAGTTGTGAATATTAGTTCCGTTTTCATTGCCTCGTAAATCTGGGTTGTTCGAGTTTACAGTAAGGAAATGTTGAATAACAGGTAACACCCTGTATAATACGAAATTCAGTGCTTAATTGGAGAATAGATAATTTTCGTCCTTTTGTCGACTTCATTTCCATGAGGACATAGTGTATTGACAGTCACTTTTAGTTTGGTTTTGTGAGTATAAATATTCTGTTTTTCGTTCCCCTCCTATTAAATTCGACCGCTGAATAATACTTACATAATATTGTGTAACATATGATATAATATGATTTCTATTTGAAATTTTTTAGTCACTTTAATACGTCTTTACTAGCAGAACATCTTTGAAAGAAATTAGAGAAAGGGGAACAGACAGAGAAACATACATACAAAACAACAGTAACATTCTAATTTTTTTGTCTTTGTCTCCCTTCTACTGTCCGGTATTGAGTCAATTTTAGTTTTGTAAGTATTAAATTGTGTATTGTGTAACATATGATATAATAAGTCAATTTAATACGTTTTTACTAGAGCAGAGCACCTGTTAAAGAAATTAGAAAAGAGTAAACAGACAGGAAAATTTACTACATACCTATGATAGTGCGTTAGTGAGGTTCTATTCTATCGTCCGGTGTACATAGTGTTTCTTGTCAATTAAGTTCCACCCTGGATAATTGAGTAGTAACTAATTATTTTTCGTTATTGACCTGATCATAATTAAATAAAAATTGCTGATGATTTCAATAAGAATTTCAGGGTAATTACTTTTACACTTGTAGTTTTATTGAAATGCTATGTTGCTTATGTATCGCATTGCTTCTGTATATTTAGCTTGGTTATAGATTTCGTAATTTTTATTGAAAGCAATGACTGTCTGTGACGGTTATCAATTCGTTCTTTGCACGTTCGTTCATTTTGAATCGGTGTAGATTTGCGAGGAACATAATATTATCAGCACAGTGGTCCATATATATCCCAGAATAATGCGTGAACCTATGTCCGCGCGATCAGAGGGTGTCGTGGGATCAGAGGGGTCGAATTCTACTTAGGTTCCTAACGGATAAAGTAACCTGTTGTAAACCTAGATTTTGTTCTATGTACGTATATTCTTGCACAATGTCGCGTCGACAAGTCGTGGTGTCAGATGTCGCTTGATTGAAATATCTTTGTCGAAGCGAGTCAAAACAAACGTCGAATACAAAAAAAAAATTCTAGGTCGACGACTTACCATAGTCCGTTTACAAACGCTCACAATAAAACTTCGTTGATGTTTGGTGTAGGGTTTCAATTTCTCAGTGTTACTGCTTTTCATTCGACTCACATAAAATTGTGTAACACCCCACCACCTCTGAGAGATATCAGATTATTATGACCAAGCGCATATCTCGGATAATCGTTGCCTTTATAATTTATTTCCTGCCTATAATTGTGAATAGTATAAGGAACATTATCCACGAATCAACATATGATCGACAGAATAGATGAATTTAAATAACATAGGTAGCACGTACATCACAACGTCTGGTGATCGATATATATACCTGCTATAGCTATATCGTTTCATGCCAGCTCTGTCAACCAACAAACAATATAAAAGAATAAGAACCACACAGGGAGGTTCATATTCCATATTCCTATAATTAATTATGCGTTATGTACAAACATTGTCAATTTTCTGTCTCCTGAGCGAACACTGTCAATAACAATACGATGCGGATAACAAAAAAATCGAATAATCTAAAAATATGTTTTATGCACTTTGTAGGAACAATTAATCGTTGGAACAATGAACAACAGTGAAAAACGATAATGAAAAATGAGAAAGGTTGCTCTGTATCTGACACTCTGTCCTGGTTTGTCGCGCTGAGATATTGATTGAAGTTTTTTGATATAACCAGGGGCGAACCCGAGTATGGGCGATTGTCGTGAAAGTATGGGCTTTTTGATATCAAATTTATACCAACAGAAATCTATGATAGAACCAGGATATTCAGAATAATTGTTACTACTTCATTGTAACATTGTAGGACATTTGTTCAAATAGTCACTCTGTTTTTTAGAAACGAACGTTAATATGTTATCTCACCAACAAGAAAATAAAAGCAGCATCGTGAAGAAAATTTCAAGGAAGAATCCTGCAGATATCAAGTCTCTTCCAGAGAGAATTAAACAGAAGTTTAGAAACAGTGCATCGGTGGACACAAGTTTCTTGGATGCTTCTGAACCATTCGGTGGTGTGGGGGAAAAGCAACAGCAGAAAGTCAAAGTCATACCACAGTTGGAGGAAATTGATTTCTACGATGGGGACATGCTCCCTATAAATCATCAGTATGTTCCCCAGTCTGCAGGTACACGAAAACGTCATGGCAATCAGTCCATAGTACGAACCAGGAAAGCAACTCATGTTTATGAGATACTGAATAATCTTCGAGATCAGATATGCTTTGTCGGTCCAGCCGGATCAGGGAAGACAACTTTGCTAAAGACAATAACGCGGGACGTGATAGAGGGAAAATATGAGAATCTTAATGATATGAAAATTGTTCATTTCATCAACTGCAGACAGTTTGGGAAAAGCAAAAGGATTACACCAGGGAAACTCCTGTTCCAGGGTATGAAAGAAAACCTCTCAGATGAAGACATAAAAAGAACACTTGAGGTCGCCAAGAGCAATCCTAGTAAAGTACTTTTAGTACTAGATTCTTTGGATACTCTGCCGTATTCATTGGATGGTGAACATGGACTAATCAGCCTTCATAAAATGTCTAACCCTCCGACTATTCTATGGAATTTACTTGCTGGAAAACTTATCCCTGGATGTCGGATCATCACCTCATCTCGTGAACATGCTATCAAAGATTTTGAGGGTGATTTACGAGCAAACAAAATCATCGCGCTGTCCGGTCTAACCGAAGATTCGATGGAGCAAATCATCTGTGGATACTTGGGCGAAAAGAAAACAGAAACAACAATGGAATCTCTGGAAAAAACATCTCCAGCCTTGAAGTCACTCTGCAGCATTCCAGTGTTTCTTGTGTATACCTTGATTGGCCTCGAAAATCGGTTGGATTTCATTCTAAAAACTATGTCTGGGATTATGGTTCTTCTTCTCAACTGCTTCATGAGGTCAGAACATGCCCACGAGACAAATATTGAGGATGTTATCAATAGTCTGAAACGTTTATCATTCGAAAGTACAAAGGAAAAAAAAGTTCTATTCAATGCTGCCAAGCTGAAGGAGTATAACCTTGATGAAAAGAAAGTTAATGATATGAGTGTTCAAGCTCCTGGTGGAAGGAAACAAAAGCTAATGAAGCAGAATTCCCTTTTCTTCTTCAGTCATCAATCGATCCAAGAAACGCTAACAGCTCTTCATATTGCGGAAATGGAGTTGAACAAATTCAAGTCCTTCGTGGAAAAGCACATTCACGAGCCTCACTATTGCGTCGTTCGGAGGATTTTGTGTGGAATTTTACTGGATCCACAAGTTAGAGTAGAGTCAAAACCATTACTTGCAGGTATGTTAGATATGTGACCATCATTCTGTTTATTAATATTGATCCCTGAACTTGAGAAGTATAACAGTTAAAAAACAAAAAATAACGTGGATCCCCCAAAGTATTAATTATGAACATACAGAAAAACAGATGCCAATGCAGGGAATGGATTGAATAAAAAGTAGTTTCTATTTCTGTGTGACCATCATTTTGTTTGATAATGTTGCACCCTATACTGTACTACCAAGCCCTATATGCTATATAACTTCTTTCTGACTCCTCCTCCTAAGTCCTCTTTAATAATTGGCAATCTGTATATATATATATATATATAAATAATTTATGAAAATATTTAAATATGCAAGAAATGCAGAATGAAAAATCATGTTTCTTAGAGTGACTTTAAGACTGACACCTCATCCAGTCATCCTTAACTAGTAGGTGGGCAATGTCCTGCTACATTACGTTCATGCCATTAATTTTTCGTCTAGAAAAAGAGCTTCCCAAAAAGGGAGACATTTTAAAAAAGAGCCTGCAGACACGGTTGCAACAAACAGATAAAATGAATGCTGTGGATCGTCTTGAGCTCTTTACATCCATAAATGAAGCACAAGATGGAATGAATGATGTCATCCAGTCATCCCTGAAAGAAATCAATCTGTACAATCTTTCTCTCTCGCTAAGTGATATTCATGTCATTGGGTCCATCATTAGTCGCTGCAAAGACGTCAAACTTCTCCGATTGTTCCAATGTGGGATGTATCAGGAGTTGTTTGCATTACTGGAATCCTGTATTCGAGAATCTGATGTGAAGGTACGTGGTGTAATATACAGGGACTCACCAAACCTTACCTTTAAAATAATAGTTTATGAGTTTGCATACAAGCCCACACAAGTACTGTCATTAAGTATAATTCAGTACGGGAGCATATGCTATATTATTAAGTTTGAAACGAAACGGTGCACACATGAGCTCGTAATTTTTTATTGTTCATTTACAGATTAAGAATCTGGGACTCGTATGCAATCCAATGAATATTTCAGCGATTGAAAATGTTGGGAAAATCGTCGAACGCCACAATGTCAAGTCGCTAGATGTGCGATACTGCAACCTGGACTCTGAGCATTTGAAAAAGTTTCTTGAAACAGGAAGAAATGCCTTCAAAGTAACCTTTTTATTCAATTTGAATTCCATTTCATAGGGGAAATAATTATATAGGATAAGATAGGGAAAGATTTATTATATTTATTCAATCACATGCAAACAAGCATTAGCTATTTTGTACTTACTAACACAAAGTAATTTTTTATTAAGATCTCAAAACTGAACGTGAGAGGCAATGAATTCTCTGTGAATGCAATGCAGTACCTTGCACAGATCGTCCAGCAATGTGAAGTTCATAAGTTGATACTTTCCTATTTCACCCTTACTGCAGATCATTTAAAAATGTTCAAGAAGCATTTGAAAGCTGATTACAAGGTACATAAATTGAAATAGCAGATAGTGGTTTGTTGCAGCTATTTGTAAACAAAAAACAAACCTATTAGTTAGAAGTATGATATAAGAGTTTGAGTTAGGAATCCACTTAACAAAAGTATGCATTTTCTTTAGTTAAAAATGCTAGATATCGGTGCCTACCTTCTGGACACATATCACGCATCGCGAAAGGAAATGAATGCTATCATTGATTTACTCCCACACGTGAAGGAAGAGCTGAGGATCAATGGATGGATTTTGCACGAGGGTGACAAAAGTCGGCTGAAGCGAAAACTCAACGACCTTTACCCAACAGTATGACTTTATTACTTTTCCTGCTCTCTTATTTTTATTCAATAGGATACAATACATTGTGAAAGTTCCAGATTTACCTTAACCAAATTTCTGTATATTTTATCATAAATGAGTAAAATTGAACATGCTGTCTGCTCTTTAACTAGCGTTACAAATTATTATTTACGTTCTAGAGGTTGGAAGTTTCATTTGGCACATACAAGCGAGTCGCAACCTTCGTATCTGAAGACACTTCTGTGAAAAAGCGCAACCAGGACTTGAGTAACAGCACTCTGACTCCCGCAGACATGGAAACCGTTGCCAGGTTTATTCGCAGTTCCTCCTCCGAGTGTGTATGCACAGTGACACTGAAAAACTGCAATATAGACGGAGAAATTTTGAATGCTTTTATGGAGCAAATATCAAACTGCAACGCGAAGGTAAAAAAAAACAATAATTCGAATATTCTAGTTACACATAAATAATCCCTATCGAAACCTTTCTAAAAAACGATCAAAGATTGTTACCTCGACTTCGGATAGCTTGAACTGATTTGATTGCCACCGGCAATATCCTTATCATAACCAATGTTTGGATAGCTCGAAGTTCGTTTAGCTCGAAGTAATTTGCCTGATCCTTTTGACTTCGAGCTAATGAACTTTTACTCTAGTTGGAAATATCAATATTAATTAGCAGATAAGATTAAAACAACTACTAATTCCAAAATCAACTCAATTTTTTATTAGGGACCTAGACCGTAAACCGACTATGTCTAACAGATCTACCTAACAATCCGTCTAATAGAATTACCAGTTAGTTCCTCTAATCGACTGACTCTTTTAACTGTTTTATTTTTCTATTCTAATAGCTTCGAAATAAATATTTTATTAAGGTGGATAAACTAGACTTGAGCTACAACAATATGCTGAAGGGTGGAATTGGTGTTGTCGGAACTATCGCGCGGCTACTACAGTTGAAACATTTGGATCTAAGCCATTGCTCCCTCGATAAGGACGACCTTTGCGTTCTCGAGACTAGCTTAGCTGGATATCAGGTATGTTGCATACATATTTATAAAATTTAAAACGCAGAAAAGTTAGTAAGGTGTGTAAGACTGATAAGTAGAGATCATAGGTTGATGTTAAATGCTAATTTGTATTGACTACAGTAAGCCCTCGAAGAAAGTGGTTTTGTTGTGAAATAAAAATATGTAAATAATAATACTATTATTATTAATAATAATATGATAATCGTATCCAAGCAATCTACTGCTAGCGTGCATGTTTGGTTTTAAGTTGAGTGACAGACTCGCTTCGTACATTTTTTGCCTCACAAAATTTATTCCTTGTTTTACAATGAGTGCTAAACGTGCACTGTTTATATTATTGGGCCTATGGTAAAATTGGTTTGTTCACTGTCGTCCTACTTAAAGTCACACTTTTCATTGGAGACCTACCGTATATAAAAATGCACAATCTTTCCGATATCAAATACATTCACACTCTATTAACAGAAGAATAATTTATACCACTAGTTTCTTGCTTTCATATTTTTGCAGCTTTATGTTATACTCGGCGACAGTTCGGAAAAAGGAAAGCATTTGATTCAACCTAGACAAATACCAATGCAATCAGAAGAAGTTGCTCCAGTGAGTTTTTTTTCCTTCTAGCTCAATAGAGAGCTAATATTCATGTAACCAGAATGGCGGCATATACTTATCTTATCTCCAACTTTTCATTTTGAAGTCTAATATTCATGTAACCAGAATGGCGGCATATACTTATCTTATCTCCAACTTTTCATTTTGAAGTCAGTTTCTGTGATCTTTGATGAAGACTTCCTGTCGTAAACGTAATTTTATTTTAACTGGGTTGCTTACCTCTCATGTGAACAATAATTTTCGTTGTGTATTTGTTGCAGAACCTGTGCATATCCACAGTGTAGAGATAACCTGTTCCGGGGTAGTCTTATGTCACCGCGATAATTCTGTTGAAATCAGTCCCAGTCAAGGAGGAGGAGGCAAACACACACACAAACTTTCTCAAACATATTAGATTGGTTCCGACTCAATTGTTTAATTTTAGTTTCCCGATGTGATAAACTCTCGGAAACATCCTGCACCAGATAGTGGATGTGATGCTCAAGAAGATTCTCCGTCTCCTTCAAAGGAAATGAGGATTGGAAAATCAGGTGATAATAATTTAAATACTGTATATTGCAAACAGGTAATATATAAATATATCTATGCTATGAAAATGAAGATTCCGTTATCAACGAGATATCTCTGCAACAGCGCGTGATGTCATCTAATATTGAAACTGTGACTGAAATTCTCCAACATTGCAAATCTCTGGAATTGCTAGAATTTGACTCTTGTGAATTAGATAAAGCCAAACTTGAGAAATTCTGCAACGAGGCCGAAGAATCGGAATGCAAGGTAATCTACTACAGGTTTAGGGCCAATTATCCGGACTGTGTGGGACCCTTCATCCCGAATTTCCTGATTTTCCGATTTTCTGGTATCAAGGCATCTAAATACGTAATTGCTTACTGTTGGGTGATGGAAAAAATATCTTTGTTTCTTAGTTATCGTATCTTGAATTGAAACACTCCCAATATATCCAAATTTGCAAATCTCTGGAATTGCTTAAATTCGAATCTTATGAATTAGAAACTTAAGAAATTCTTCAAACAAACCGAACAATCGAAATGTCAGGTATTAATTATACTGATACAATTTGCTGAATAGGATACCCAATTAGCAATATGTAAATATTAGCAGAGACTTTATTAGAATTTGTGCATGCGTCCTGTGGAACATCCTACGTAGTAAGTCTTTACCACAATTGCTGTAAGTGAAACGCTCATATACATATATATATCCAGATTCGCTATGTCATAATACAGTGATTTTGCGAAGTTTGCTGTTTTATAGCAAACAAAATAACAAACTTCTCATATTATATATAGATGATACTTTTCATGTATCAACTTTCTGCATATATACCATAAGTTTATATGGACAAAATGCAATATATTTAAAATACAGTAATAATACAATGATACAATTTGCAACAATTTAATTCAACACTTTTTTTACAGATCACAGAGATTGCTTTTGTTAAGTTTGAGAATGTGGCGGAACTCTCCTCGGTTATCTGCGATATGATAACAAAATTTAATGTTGACAGTCTACGTCTCGAGAGTTGCAAAATTTCTGATGAATGTTTAAGGCAATTAAAGGAAAAGTTGCAGGTAATGACATTCTTATATTTAGTGATATCTATAGTTATTGAATGAGCTAATTCACGATTCTTGATCAAATCTGGAATAAGCAATATCTTGCTCCAACTTTACTGCCGACTACTAAAAATATATTCGTTCATAATTTGATGACGAATCTGGAAGAAGCTTTACATAAGCTGGTACCAAGATCCTACTACTGTAGCATTCAAAACATTGACAGAAACGATCGATAAGCTAAAGATATCGAAGCTTAGGTCGTCTGAATGTGGTTTAACCGATGGCTTGCTTGATAATTTATTATTTTATTTGTACCAGCTCTGTGTACTGTTGTCAATAATTCTGTTTTTAAACCTGTTTCAGGCAAAAAGTCTCAAGGAACTTATCATCAACTGCGCTAAAGATTTATCAGTCACCAGCTTCCAGTATTTGGCTGGAATTGTGATAAAGTGTGAGATTCGAGAACTTGCAGTATGTATCTGTGACATTACAAAAGATATGATTTCTTCCTTCAATGAAGCAGTTGGGAAAGAAAAGGTAACTCGTTGAAATGTTATATGATATGCACAATTAAAAGCAGAGTTGGGTTAAATGATACCAAATATGAGCTGAGCTGAGATAAATTTTGGAGAAGACTGTATAATAGCCTTATGAATTTTGGGCATATAGAAAGCATTTGCGTATGGAGCAGGTTTACCGCTCATTACAGCCCTCTCACGGGTATTCTTAAAAAAGAACAATCCAGTACTATGATCATTCAATTAAAAAAAAGATAGTTATTTGTAAGGTACGGCCAGGGGTGTAGGGGTAATTTTATAGGTACCGGAGCTACCGGAGCTACGGAGCTCTAAAATGGGATGTTGCCACGATTGGCAACTTTGTCTCACACCGTTCGTCTCGTAAATATACAGGAAGCGTTCNCACCCAATTAAATTTCAGCTTTTCAGGGGGAGTTATCAGGATCACAGTTCAGTAGGTTAAAACTGTTAAGATACTGATGTGACTGCAAGGGAAGTGTGTTTCGTGCTCCGAAGCATCATTCAGTAATCTGAGCAACTTAGAGGAGGAGACGCGTATCATTTGTTTTCGATTAGCCCGCAACTCTCGCTCACCCGGCTCGTAAACCTATCCAGGGGTGTAGTGATAATTTTATAGGTACCGGAGCTACCGGAGCTCCGGAGCTCCAAAATGGTATGTTGCTACGATTGGCAACTTTGTCTCACACCGTTCGTCTCGTAAATGGATAGGAAGCGTTCACGTGAATGCATCGGGCACGTACACAATTCCAGCAGGTTTACTATTAAATATATAAGAAAATAATAAGCCTACTATTGACTGTTAACCCATCCCCCCCCCCCCCCCCCGGCGGAGCGGCGCTCCGGCACGCTCCGGCACGCTCCGGCAGCACTAAGCCAATGGGTAAGGCTATCTGTATCTTTTAAAATCCTACTCTAGTTCACTATACATCTGGTATTTCTCTTTGATATCGATGTGATTGTGTAAAGTTGTTATTGTATTTATTGTTATTATATATTTCAGATTGATAAATTTGACGTGAGTTACTCTGCAATGCAGGAAGATGGTTTTGCAGCATTCGGAGAAACAGTGCGAAATTGTGAAGTACGAGAAGTTGAACTAGCTGATTGCAAAATGACTGAAACTATGATAATGGATTTTTATTCAACAACAAAAGGCACAAAGGTAAAATATCAGCGACAGCATGCTGTATACGAATATATAGGGGTTCCGCTTAATGTCGTGCGACTTTAAGTGAAACTACGTTGAACGAAACCAATTCTACCATATTCCCACAGGAATTTATGCATCAATCTGTATTTTTATTTAATTAATTTTAACTGATCATGTTGTAAAAATAGTACCGACTGTTGCTGTCTTTGATTGAACAATCTTTAACATATTTCTGGCAGCTGAAGTTTCTCAATCTATCAGGCAACCAATCAATGAAGAACGGAATCAAAACAGTTGCTGAGCTAGTGGAAAGATCGAATCTACTGGAACTAGACCTTAGCAATTGCATGATGTCATGCAAGCAGATCGAAATTTTTGCAGAGATGCTTGGAGAAGCAAAAGTAAGTTTGTTTTTTACTTTGGCATCTTATTAGTCGGATATTCACTGGCTATTTTCTATAATCTGTACTGGTATTACCTCAATTTTAGTGCAAAATTCAAGAATTAGACCTCAGCGATTACAGCAGACAGGCAGATCTCGAATACATAAATGAAATCTGTCAACTTCTCCCGCATGTTGTCTATGAGCTCCGTCTAAATTTTTCGCAGATGGACGGTAATTGCGTTCAAAAGTTGCAGGGCAAACTAGACAGTATCCCTGAATGTGTAAGTATTTTTGTTTATCTCTAAGCACAGTCAATTTCGGAATTCATGAACTGCTAAAATCCTAATTATCTTCCAAATATTGTTTTAGAAACTGAAGATACACCTTGCTGAGGAAATACTCTCACAAAAAACATAAATCAGATTTACCACACCAATGTCAATGTTTGAATTTGCTTTGAACATTTGTAATATCTACTGTAGCTTACTTTTACGTTGTGTATCATATCGTCTTTTGTGTACAGGTCACATATGATTTTTTTGCTTAGAATTGACGAAATTTTTTTAATTGCTAGTCTATCATAGTAAACGGTCTACTAAATTTGAATTAAAATCCTAATCATAACTCTGATAAACCCTGTGGATCGCATGGTAAAGTAACATCTAGTTATCTTCGATTATCTACAGTCGACTTCATTCCAGAATATAGCTGAATTATAAAGAATGTAATATCTATATATAGCAATGTTGTAGCGTTCAATTGTAGATCATGTGACCCACGGTATCATCTCATTCCCTATACAAATGTATTTCTGTATATGTATATTGCGTAACCTCTTCGTTCAGCTCTCTGACACACTGACCATGTAGTAATAATTTGTGTGGTAGAATATAATTACCTACAGTGGGGTTTCAGCAATAGTTCGGATATCCCTAATAAATTACTAAATTGATGATCAAATGTAATCAGTTTTACAAATATGGAGTCAGCGAGAATATTGTTTAATCGGGTATAATACTGTTCTATTGTAGAATCTGTAGACTAAATACGTTGAAACCGAGTGACGTAGATAATTAAGGACAACGAGTCAGAATGACAATTATCATTAACCAATATTTCTCAGACAGGAGTGTAATTTGAACTGATACATATTCTCTTTGCGCTACACGGGTTAATTTATCGTACAGGCATCATTTATAGGTCTTTCTTTAGTCTCACTTTTTTACTCACGAGTTAATTTTTTTATCTGCACTGATTGTTGTCTTCTCAAGCGCGAAACCAGTTGTCAATCAATTTGTTGACGTGAAGGATTTCGATAACATGGTAGCTAGCTTTGCTGGGTAGGTGTTGAACTTTAGTTAGGTTCGTTTTCAGCTATTTTGTGGCTAGGTAGGCCAGGAAGCATTACATGTCTTGTTGCACTGAGGTGATGGAGGCAAGATATAATCTCGTGACAATTTTTATGGCAAAAGTTTTTTAGGCAACTGAGCATTTCCGAAATTCCTTTTATAGCCTCTTATATTATTGTAACGTATATTATTTTAGAAAATACAGTAGGGGACGTTGAGGGACAAGATATATAAGAGTTATATTTTGGAATTCATTATGAGCTGACCTTTCTATATATATATAGATGTGAGTAGTCGAACATTGTACCATGAGTTATAGAGGTTTCATGTTTTTAATGTCGCACATCATCCTTGATACGACGAGTGCAGCTAATATAACACCGGCCAGCTGCAGCAGTATATAGTATGATGGTACAGTGGTATTTATTTGATACAGGTGGTTATTCAGGGCGTTGACGGACAGAATATATATATTTTTAAATGCTTTATGAATTGATTTTTCTACATATATATCGTTTGTTAGTGGCCGAGCATTATTTATAAAGGTTCACATGTTTTAATGTCGCACATCATCCTCGATACGACGAGTGCAGCCAATAGAACTCCGGCCAGCAGCAGCAGTATTTAGTATGATGGTACACTGAAAATAACGTGCAGTGATCTGATTTTTATGGTCAGAAGGTGTGTCAGGGGGCCGAAGTTCATTGGAGGTTTGACAGACACAATATGAACACAGTGTGCTATCGAGAAGTAGTGTGTATGAGTGGATTGGAAAGTTTAAAAGTGGTCGGACACCTTCTGACCATAAAAATCAGATCACTGCACGTTGTT
>QXVX01010856.1:0-12571 GCA_013436065.1 Halocynthia aurantium | reverse complement strand
ACTTGACATTTGTAAACAATGGATCCGATCGCTTTGCAATCATCTGTTCCCATGTTTTTATTAGAACTGACGTCAAGAATCTTGATCTGAATTCAATAAAAGGACAAAACGTATTAAATTCATCACTATGACTGTAAATCAGATTTAGACTTTGGATATTCAAATAATGACGCGCATCGTGGATCAGATAGTTTGCAAAATTAGGCACTGTAAGTTTTGGAACTGACGTTAAGAATCTTGATCTGAATTCAACAAAACTACATAACATTGAGGTACTGTATTAACCCACTAGGCGAAAATAGACCATTGCTAAGGACTTTGTCTTAAGCATCTGAATCTTTACCGAAAAATTTCTCCACACTTCATATTACCATATTAGAAAAATAAGAAGAAACGGACTGGAAACAAACTATCATGGAGGTTAGAAATTATCTTAAGTAAATCTTTTATACCGTACAATTTAAAGTTTGTGCGTATGTGTGCCTGTTCGCCCTTTTCTCTCAGACATGTGGACCGATTTGATCCAAAAAGAGGCCAAAATAATAATGGAGAAATTGACTGCAAAATATAATGCATTCTGGGACAGACGGTTATTTGCCTAGAGGCCCTAGACTGCTCTTCACAGTATCATGGATGTACATTGAGAACACACAGACAAATAAACTTACAGACACTAATGGTCTGTTTTATGAACATGTCGGAGGAACAACCCAAAATATGCCGCTGCCCAGAGTATATTTGGGGTTCAAGTGGGCTAGCCTGTATTATACACTAGGACAGTGGTTCTCAACCTTTTATGGTCCGTGGCCCCCCTACCGAGGCTCCGGGGACCCGTGCCCCTCCTACCGAGGATGCGTGGCTCCCTTACCCCTATGTTCTCATTGATATTCGCCTTGCTGTGTCTAAGACGGAGCCGAATATGAAGGGCCTCCTCAGAGGAGCTCAAGCGCAAGTTTCGCGCTGATTTATAAATAGCAATTCTTTGATTTTTAGCTTAAACTTTTACTTACAATAGTAGCCGTACTGCTCGTGGCACCCCGGCGAAGGTCTCGTGGCCCCCCAAGGAGGCCACCGGCCCCCAGTTGAGGACCACTGCACTAGGATATATTACTTCTCAAGTCCATTTCATGCCCATACCTCTTTGTGTTTTCCATAAATAACTCTGGAAGACCAGATCTTAACAGCCCTTGATTTTTTGTTTCCAAATATGACGTAATAACCATTGAATAACAATACTATTATCCACTGGAAATGCTGTAGCACAGGGGTGTCAAACTCAAATAGCACTTAGGGCCGCAAAAGAAATTTCGAGTAGGATGACGGGCCGCACCAACAAATCAAAGATACCTTCTTACCTGTAATAATACTCAATTATCAAACCAATACAGAGACCAGATGTGTACGCAAACATTAACTACGTAATTATGTAGGTCTACCTATGTAGGCATGTGAAAATCCAGTCTCCGCATTGCTCATATACATGTTGCTATGGAGTCGAATATATGTTCATAATGTGTTGACAACAATGTCATAATGTTACGCAAGTTCAAAAACGCAACTTTGTAGCATGCGGTTTTAGTCCTGCTGACTAGATAATTCTTTTTAATAAGATGCTAGTTCCGAGATTACTATTGTTAAGTCAAAAGACCATTTTGTTACTGTGACTGTGGTCGATATTGTTGTTGTGTGGGCCGCACTCGGAGTCTTCGAGGGCCGCATGCGGCCCGCGGGCCGCGTGTTTGACAACCCTGCTGTAGCAGTACGGTATGTCGGATCTACCTTTTATGCAATGTTCGCAAGTTTGTTATGAAACTCATCTTTATCAAGGAATGGATAAAAATCCCTATTAATATACATGTAATGAGGAGTCAAATGAAGTATTAAATGACGCACATCCAACGAATCCATCCAATGTCAAGTGGGCTATCCGTAATATTGAATAATTCCTTTCCCATAGGCATTTCTGACTATAATTTGCCACTTCTTGTGTATGTGTAGATGTATATAAATATCCACATACAATTGTTGGTATGCTATCTTCCCCAAAGTAATAGGTTCTGTCGTATTAAAACTTAGTAAATGTATGAATTTCTATCTGGTGTCGTTGTTTTAGGTTATGGATGCACGTCATTTAATATATGGACGTGGGTAAAATTGCCTCCTCCAAGGTTCTCCTACATTTACTGATGATGGGAACATAGTAAACAACTTCATAATATTAGATACAGCTGCTCCCATTTGTAATTAATTTGAGAATCAGGAGTTTTCTCTGCCCAATTCGAGATCAGGAGAATTTAAAGATTTGGTACCTTTGAATCAGCCAGACCTTCCTGTAAACATATGATTTCATCTGTTGATAAGTTGCAGTGCTGCATCTTCAATTCTTCGACTTGACATTTGTTAACAATGGATCCGATCGTTTTGCAACCATGTGTTCCCATGTTTCTATTACCACTGACGCCAAGAATCTTGATCTGAATTTTTTTTAAATGATATAAACATTGAGGTACTGTATCAACTCATTAGGCAAAAATAGACCATTGCTAAGGACTTGGTCTCAAACCGCTGAACCTTTAACGAAGAATTTCTCCACATTTCATATTATCATACTATAAAAAGAAAAATAACGGTTCTTAACAGCTCCTGATTTTTGGCTTCTAAATATGACGAAATCAAATAAAAAAGGAGAAACTGTGTGTATGTTATTTCGCCTATAACTCCAAGAATTCTTGATTAAGCGCTTTGAAAACTTCCACAGTGATCAATTTCAGGCAGTAATAGGTTATATGCTACTTTTATTCAAATGAGGGTACTAATTGGGACCTCAGAATTCGGTTTTTGATTCATTTTGATATTATTGGGTGAAAATCACATTTGCTACTGTGACATCACAAACTTGATAAAT
Source organism: Halocynthia aurantium (assembly GCA_013436065.1). NCBI lineage: Eukaryota > Metazoa > Chordata > Ascidiacea > Stolidobranchia > Pyuridae > Halocynthia > Halocynthia aurantium. The sequence continues at coordinate 9,666 of QXVX01010856.1, read as the reverse complement.
CAAAGACTCGGCATGTTAAAATTATACTTTATGACGTCACAAAAGCAGTCGTTTTTACTCTGTAAATTAGGTGAAAAGAATGAGAAACTTATCCTCTTTTCAATAGCAATGTGATCAGCAAATGAGGACAAAGATTTTGAACTTAGACAAGGCTGGTCAGCAGGATATCACTCCTACAAATTTCCCATTTGAATTAATAAAGAAAGGCCGGGTCACATATCGCAAGCAGCTAGTAAACAATAAATAACAATAATATTATCAGCTGGAAATGCTGTAACTAGATGAATAAACTCATATCTGGTTCAGACATGTCAGTGGGATTCAGTTTCAGACCTACTCGCAGAGACCTACAGTCCACTGTGCTGTAGTAACCCCGACTCTGGCCTTTACATGACACTAATGTTAAACAAACACCAAGATGGCGAAGAACAATCTCACATATCATGTCGATTGAAGTAATTAAGTGATGTTACAAATCTTTGAAAACCATATTTACCTTTACTTGAGATGATTGTAATCCTTCATTGAGAATGTTGACAGTTTCGGAGTTGAGACTGCAGTCGTTCAACCTCACCCGTGTTACTTTCGAGCATCGACGCAGCACTGATGATATCACGTGCATATCATTTGATGCAAGAGGTTGATCCTCAATGTTGATCTCAGTAACATTGGATTGAATAAACTCGCTGTCATTGCTCTCATAGAGACAAGCGAATAATTCAAGTCGTTTCCTGTAACCTGAGGTACTGCTATGTAGCTGTTTGCTCAGACTCTTCTTCAGAATTTGCCTTTTCACGTGAACTTCGGAAACTACATAAAATACATGGTATTAAGTTTCAGAGAATTCCTAATTTAATACATAATAGCCACCCAGGTGTTCCCAGGGGAAATATGTAAAATAGCTTTGTGGACTTATAGATAATATAGAGCTATTTTAAGCAATCCACATGTTGTAAATCCGGAAACCGTTATATATGTCGTACATCCTACCATCGATACTAAAAATTTCATTAGAAATTATGTTTGATTATCATACAATGCAAACTGTTTTATATTTAGAGGAAGTAAAATAAATATCGTTAAGGTAATGAAACTACTAACCATCAATAACATCTTTATTTGGACCGATGTACGTTTCTTCATTCAGGAGAACTCCACAGGGGAATCTTCTCACTACTGACCAGTGATCTTCGTGCAAGCTTTCATTCACGAACTCGGTGAATGCTTCGAGATCCTTCTCAATGATGCAGAGGGCGGATAAAAGTTCCTGTATTGACTGATGACAGAAGAAAAGGCGAAAATCACCTTCCATGAGATTTTTACTGAGCAGTGTTGCACCAGGAACATAGACTACGAGATCACGGACTGACTTGGGAATGAGACTAAACTCCTTAAGATCTTCGTGTTTGAATAACACTCTCTTTTCCTTGGTTCCTTTGAAAGCCATTTGTTTGAGCCCTTCAAGAATTTCCCTGATATTTTCTCTCTCACGGGCTTGCTCTGAATGCAGAAAGATATGAAGAATTCTCGTTATTATTCCTGACATGGTATCTGGTGGATTTTCTGGATCGGATTTATATACGATTGCGATGAACACGAGGAAGATAGGAATTGATCGGAGAGGAACAAGAGCTGGAGATTTAGTACACATCAGATTCCATAAATTCGGTCCATTTTCTCCTACAAGCCCAATGAAAACCTGCTTTCTGTCTTCCAATGTAAATCCAGCCAGTCCAATGATCTGATGAGGACGTAGACTCCCTGTGAGTGGAGAGAGAGCATGCTCCCGAGATGAAATGATGATCAGGACATTGGGAAATAGATTTCCTTCAAGTATATTTTTCATGATAGTTGAAGTACTCGCTTCATCTTCATATCGTATTGGGTTGGTATTTCCTTGAACACTCCAAGTTGCCTGGTCTAATCCATCAAAAAAAAACACAGATTTTTTTTGATTCTGACGAAGCCATTTAAATCCATGCTTCAACACATCTTCTTCCAATTCCGCAAAAATTTGTGCAAACAGGAGATCACACGGAGATATTTTATCGGAGACTGGAATATCTCGAATATTGAGATAATGAACGAATTCAGGTTTGAATGGTTCGTTTTCGCCTTTTCGAATCAAAAGATTCCCATAAATAACATCATGAGCAAGTCGTTTCATCAGCGTAGTTTTCCCTGAACCAGCTTGGCCAACGATAGCTTTGTATCTCTGTGTTTCCATCTTCAGTTCGTCCCTCTTTTGCTTCTCTGCACTACCAAAGGCATAACCCCTCTCTTCGATGAACTGCAATATTTCATGTTTTGAAATGTCTTCTCCTTTCTTATGATTTCCTTCTAACGTGAGAACGTTTTCTTTCACATATTCCTGGTTTTCTTCGTTTCCGTTTTCCGATTCCTTTCCGGTAAAAGAGTTTTTGACTCTCTGACCCTGTGTTGATCTGACCCAGTCCCCTCTGTAAAACTTAATTTTCTTCAGGCGTGGAGTGAATTCTTCTTCCGGTTCAGTGAGATCTTGTTCTCTATAACTATCAGCGACTCCACCACTCGTCTCTTTCAAAGATCTTTTTTTCACACTTTTGCGAAATTCTTCCACAAGTTTATCTGAAATGAAATAAAGATTTTCTGAACGAACGAATTTTTTCAATCTAGAAATCATACGTTGTGTTTCTTCGCGTTTGTTCGTATTATATTGCTATGTAAATAATTAATGTGCTCCATCCATTACTCGGTAAATATGAACTTTATCACCTTATTTTGGGAAATGTAATTTAAGATATGGTTGTAATTGGATGCATGCTACTATAGTAATCGTGTATATCTCGCCATCTTGTAATGATTGTACATACAAGATTGAAATTTTACCGCCAACTGCCATAAACCAACTGCGTATTTTGGATAATGAATTATACTAATCTGGAATTCAAGGTCACCTAACTTGGAAACAAGCTTCAATAGTCTGAAAACTAATATTTATAGATTAACAGTATATGTTAATACACGTGGCGACGTAAATAATTGGTAGAGTTTTGAAAAAGCATTCGGGCGATATTATTGGTTATTTCAGTAGTAGAAAATGTTCAACTGCAATTTGGCTTCGACGATAATTGGCTTTCCATAATACACTACGAAATTTAAGTTGAATTCTAATCAGTTATACAGATATGAAGTCAGAATGCACAGGCGGAAGGAAAATAACCATAATAACAGACCACCCAACGAAGACCTTATGCTATCTACAAAACTCTTTATACGATTCGTCTCAATGTGATTGATCTGAATTTTTTTATATCAGCTGAATAACCTTCCAGAAATCGGAATATTGGTTTTACGCTTGTAAAATTAATTTATCTGGTCCATATACATCATGACCAATAATACCAGACGAATGCGCTGGAGTTCGAAAATAATCCTTGGGCGACAATTTGAAATATACGGAATTTTTACATCGAAAAACTTGAGATTTATAGTTAATTGTAAACTACATCCATATATGTTAGTTTGTTATCACAATAGAAAAATAATCATTAGCATCAGCAAAGTACTGTTGTTCATTTAGTCAATACATATTACATTTACCATTCTCATATTGGCGTTAGCACGTATTTAAGAAACATACAAGGGAGGTATAATGTGGACTAAAAGTATATTCTGAACTAGAAATACCAACATATGGGGGGGGGGGGGGGGGGGGGGGGGATCTGGACTAGTAGGTATACTCTGGACTAGAGAGGTATATTCTGGACTAGAAATACCGACTTAGTTATGTAAAACACAATGGAGGTATACTCTGGCCTGGGAGAGGGGGGCGTTGGGGGGGGGGGCGTATACTCTGGCCTAGGCCAGAATATACCCGGGGTATACTCTGGACAGGGGTATACTCTGGCCTGTTACACCGGGAATACGCAGAGTCGCCCGTTGAAAAACGCCAAAAAATGCTAGCAAATTTACTTCAAAAATTGCGTGAGGGACTGAAGCGACTCTTTACCCCGTAGCCACTGATTTTGATCGTTCTGTTGACATTCATCGAGGACACACAAACAGACAGAAAACCCGATATTGCAACCCATTGATGATAAAAGTTACATCTTCGACGATACGCCTACAATACGTCAGTTTAGTTTACTCGGGCAAGGATGGGACACTCAGCTAGTATATATATATATATATATATTACAGCGCGCGGGTTCTACTGGGAAAGTTTGTTTTACTCTTTATATTGTTTTGTCTCCCTAGCGTGTTGCTACTACCTAATATTATAAATGACAAGCAGACTCACCGACATCTGCTTTGCTTGGCTCTTGAATTTTCTGTGGCTGCATGAAAACTTGGGCTTTTTCAGCATAAACCACCACACTTTCTGCATGCTGGATCACAGTGTCAACCTCTGAAATCAAAACAAATAATTTTATACACTGCTAGTGACTAATTTATCACTTGAACCATTTCTAAAATTATAAATGGAAATAAGCCAGTTGACATCCTTGATATCAATATCAAAGATCATAGAAGATCTGTCCGACAAAAGAAGATTTATACCTTTGTCATTATAAACCATCAAGACGTTCTTCGGAATTATTACAAGATTTTTCCAGCAACACATGGTTCCGGAACCTTTTTTAATCCAGACAAAAATATAAATGCCTGTTCACATTATTCATTACTAAGAATATTAACATTATATAAACTTTATGCACCTCAGTAACCTCAGTAAAAATTGTCCGAAAATGAAAGTCCGTGCTGCTTTGAAGACACATGAGAGTGGATGATAGTGATTCATATTGTTGCATAATTATTATGTGTCCTTGGTTAGTCCGGGAAAATTAATGGCTATGATTTGGACCCAATTTCCACTACCAGTTTGCTAGCTTATTAACATGCGTACAAAAGGCATATATATTCACAAAAGTATACGTAATGCTACCATAAGCTTAGCGCCATTTCATCAATACGAATGAAAAAAGTGTCAAGTAACAGGATGTATTACATTTCTAACAAGGGACTGTACCTTGATTAACTTGAATATTTTGTGAATTGATGATGTTTGCATGTTGAGTTCGAACATTGGCATCTGCTGCATGAACATCTACTTCTTCAGCATCAACTTCTGCATGCTCAGCGTGGATCTCTGCGTAAAAGTAAAAGTTAAATGTAGGTCAGTGGTAGCCATATAATTAAGGCATTACAGAGAGAAGGAAGGGAAACGATCAAATGGCGTCCATCTCTCGTTATAATATAAAATAAAAGTTGCCAAAACTAAGCTAAAATAATCCTGGGTAATAAGTCGAAAACTAGGATATGAAGAATGCAATTTCTTAACAAATAAGCGCCCATGGGCTTATAAATTGAAACTAGTGTGGACATGAAATTTATACGATATAATTTATTTTAATTAATACCGAAATACATCACTGGATTGTTAAGACTCGTTCGAATATATTACAAATATTTATTTAGAATTTAATCGACACTTTTCTAGTAATAGAGACTCACCAACTTCTGTAATACTTTGTTCGTGCACATGTACAACAGCTGCATTAATGTTAGCTTGCTCAGCATGAACCGCAGCTTGTTCAGCATGAAGTTCTGCAAGATCGGCGTGTTCCACTAATGCTCCGATTTCTGAAAGAAATAATTTACATGTTATTTACTGGCACAGAATGATGATGATCAAATAAAGAACCCAGGTTAAAGGAAAATCCACAATGGTAACTACAGAAATAATGACAGGACTCGTGTAACAATATTGGCTACGACCCGATTCAAAATCTTCAAGTTTCTTCCATTGGAAAATACATTTAATTTTAATTATTCAATGTGAATCAACAATACCTTGATTAACTTGAACATTTTGTGGATTCATGATGTTTGTATGTCGAGTTCGAACATTGGCATCCAGTGCATGAACTCTCGGTGAGGGGGCTACGGAACAAAAAAAGGTTGAGAACCCCTGGTCTAATATAATATTATATATTAATACGAAATTACTGAATGGTAAATAGTATTGCGCATTCATTATACAACAATAGTGCACAAAAAATAATTTGAAACAAATAATAAAAGGGTCCCGGGACTTTCCTAGAACTATCTTTACTACGCGTACAGTTGAAAGTAGACACATCGGTCTGATTTTCCTTTGATGTTGTTAGTATTTCTAAGGCTCAACAAATGCGTAGTGTAATCAATCTCACTGAAATTTTTTTTTTTTTACTATAATTGAGGTTGAAATATATCGTATGGTGAGATTGCAAAGCCAAGGGCTGGTACTATCTTCGATATCAGCTATTCGCGCTAAGTCTTGGAACGTATAGTAATGAAATCCTGCCAGAGTATGTTCCTTACTCATATGTGCTATATATTATATGTTATATATGTGTTATAGATTGGGAACATGAGAAATCTGGATATTACAAACTGACTTTTGGTTACTTATTATAATCGAGAAACTATCAGACTTCTTCAATAGCAAACCCTCATACGCACACATTCAATGCTTAGTATGCTGTGATTTCTATACCAGCTGCAAGTAAACATATAATATGAACATAGGCAGAGGGGGCTATATGAGAATGGAGAAAACTCCGCTGTTTTTATTTTTTCTTCGATAGTGTAAATGCATAAACTTTGAATGCAGCGGGAGCTATACGAGAATGGAGGAAATTAATAACTGATTTGAATTGTACTACAATTATATTGAAGGTTTTTATATCAACATCTTTCCGAATTAGTATATATTATGAGAATGAAGACTTTACCTGAATATATAAAACGACATACTAACAGTAATATTTTATTCCAATAAGCGGAGAAATTTTAATGAAGTAAGCGCATGGAAGTAATGCACAATTATCGTAAAATTCGCGAACCGAGTTAATTAAAGCTTGATAAAAACCTACTTCATACAATGGCTTGTACCAACAAATCGTACTTTTTACAATATTTATTCCACAATTTCAAACAACTGTAACGCGGAACGGGCTTAAACTAAATATAAGGAACTGCGTTCGTATCACTAAATTTTCTGATATCTGTGAGGGGAGGACCTGTACTGTATATAACTGTATAACACTTATTATATCTTATATATAACGATTAAGACACTTCGACCTTACACAGCAGTGCATGATACATTAACAAGAACATAATAGAGAACACAGGCAAAACGATTCACCGCTAATGATGCCGTTTGGTTAAATATACCTAATCCAGGAAGTTATATGAGTAATTCCTATGCGCTACTAAGCAGCTATACCGAGTCAAATTGACTGTCTATAAGACTCTTTGCCTAGTGCAGAAACACTATTGGATTTAGGGTTAGTATAGGATAACGTTAGAATTGAAAATAAATACAACATTATTTCATTGCTATTTGTGTGGCCGATATATATATATACAAGCTTGCTTTGATAATGTCCTTTCATGTAGCGACAAATATACTTAGATCTCACCTATTACATATGTCCCTGCTACCCATAGTTTATTTATTCATTTCTTGTTCTTTATCGTTATATATTAATATATATTAAATATAATTTTATGGTCTGGGAACGGATTAATTCACTTTTTATTATTTCTGATCGGTAAAACTGATTCGGACTTCGAACAATTCCGAGTTTGGTCTCCTGGAAGTATGAAGTATGAGGCACTACTGCATATTAAATATCTCTGTACTACATATTGTCTTTCTCTTTTCCTAAAAAGTCAACTATACTTTTGTACGGTTTGATTTTGAACAGATGAATTTGATTTGACTAATCGCATATCCGTATGCTACTAAGCCCCGAGGTAAAATACTCAACTGCGTATTATACATAGTGATAACAGAAATGCTTGGTTGCAGCATCTTATAATGATCGGTCAATTGAAATGCAACCCACAGATACATTGTTTAATTACTACACTGTGATTCCTATACGTTCGTTGCAAGAAGGTTTCGCAATTCAAAATTGACTCAGATGTTATTCCACGTATGACGTTACACATAGCGAGTATACAGTAGTGCCTCATCATCATTCAGCTGCACAATAGCGCATTTGATTCGTGTTATCGGTTAATTGAAATCCTACCCACACATACATTGTAGGGACTGCGGGTAGATGTTACGAAATGATTGAAGCTTGACTATCCCGCGTACTTACGTTTGAGTGTCTTACACCTAGAAATGTACGAGCTTTACTGTGATCCACTTTATTCACTTAATCTAAGTCAATACTCAGATGTTCCAAATGAATGTGCAAAAGATAAACCCAATTGCAAGTGATCTAATTACAACAAGTGTGGTGAAAAATGTGGTGGTGTGTGATTTCTAAAGTTAGCAACAACAAACTAGAAACAATTAAATTCCATTACTACTAAGTTTATCTAATTTCTAAACCAGGGTCGTCCAACCCGTGTCCAGCGGGCCACATGTGGCCCGCAGAAAGTTTCCGAGTGGCCCGCGCGGACTTATATTATAGGCATAGGGCAAGTGTTGTGATTTGAGCGTGAAGTTTTCGTTGAATATAAACCTTCAGTCTGCGAACTTGAGTTTTCGGCGCGCTAGCAAAGAGGGTGAGGGTGAGGGTTTTGTTTGTTTTTGCACCAACCTGCCCTCAGTGTAGTGAAAACTAGAACATAACTTCCATGTCAAATGGCACGCGCAAACATTCGTAAACTGCATGTGGCCCTTCGGCCAAAAAGGTTGGACACCCCTGTTCTAAACCATAACAGCATGCTAAATATCCGCCTAACTATCGTATGACTAACCAAATGACAAACTAGCAAAACACATGTGGCGAGAACAAAAGACCAAATATGACTGACAGGTCTATCTAGAACACTTAAGAATCTATCGGACATACCCCCTAATTCCGTAGACTATCAGGCAACGCATAAGTGATATCAAAGACAGAAGTTAATTGAAATGCTTATCGACATACCCAAGAATATTCTAGAATACTCCGGTTTTAACGCTAAACGGCAATTTCATCCGTTACATACATTGTTTAATTACTACACTGTGATTCCTATACGTTCGTTGCAAGAAGGTTTCGCAATAGAACATTGACTCAAATGTTATTCCACGTATGACGTTACACATAGCGAGTATACAGTAGTGCCTCATCATCATTCAGCTGCACAATAGCGCATTGGAATCTTATAATCGGTTAATTGAAATCCTACCCACACATACATTGTTTAATTACTACACTGTGATTCCTATACGTTCGTTGCAAGAAGGTTTCGCAATAGAACATTGACTCAAATGTTATTCCACGTATGACGTTACACATAGCGAGTATACAGTAGTGCCTCATCATCATTCAGCTGCACAATAGCGCATTGGAATCTTATAATCGGTTAATTGAAATCCTACCCACACNCTGGCAGCAAACTATATATGTGCTACACACAGCCCCCCCCCCCCCCCCCCCCCCCCCCCCCCCCCCCCCCCCCCCCCCCCCCCCCCCCCCCCCCCCAGGAAGGTCTGTTACTTAATAAAGACTCAACATCTTCAGATAAGGGACGTGGTACAGGAACGTCAGTACCATCAGGAACAGGTCTAACAGCAGACTTGCAAGCAAGATATATAATTTTGGACTCGCTTTTTCCAGAAAATCCTGTGATCTTTGTCATGCAAAGTTACAATCAGAAACATCATCGAAGAAGAGATGAAATGATGTT
>QXVX01010849.1:43923-248610 GCA_013436065.1 Halocynthia aurantium | reverse complement strand
GTAACCAAACATCAACTCCGATATTACACGCCCTGATTCAACGCGAATGCAGATATAACTGGATGGGTCTTTGGAATTTTTTATTGTAGTTGAACGCTAGGAAGCCTGCCTAGTTTTATTCAGTCCTTAAATCCCACTCACCGAACTTAAAAATTACACATCAAATTGAATGCAATAAAATTTCTTTTAAAACAATAAAAAACACGAACAACACTACTATTGACTTTTGAGTAGGAATGAACTTGTACTTAACAGACACAATTTAACACACAAATAAGCCACGGAGATCCAAACTAAGGGTTCGCACAGTTATACTGTATATGTTATATTCACATTTAGTTCATCACCTTGTAATGTATCTGGAGTTTTTCATTTTTAGTTTCGTTTTGAAGAAGAGATGCTCGATTGATGTAAGCCTCAGCTTGCACAGGGTCATCATCCTCCAGACACAAACGAGCTATTTTCAAATATGTTTCCAGCTGCAATATTGCAAAATTATATATACTAAGATAACAGTAGTCACGGGCACTTAAAGCACTGCAGAAATAATCTTCTCACTTTGTAGTCAAGATCGTACTGCTTTTGCCCAGACTCTATAGGAATATTGACAAGAATATTCGCAGCTTCCTTCCAATTTTCTTCTTTTTCATAGACTTCAGCAAGATGCTGTCGAATCTGACCGACCTGTTGAAGGGTAGGCAAGTCGTATTCGTCAACATTTTATAGAAAGAACAGCACTTCATTAGTCATCTCAAAACTAGTGAAGTAGATTTGAATTTAATTAGGCAGACTCTGCAATACTTCCTTCGATCATTTATTACAGCATTAAATCAGACTTGTAATACCTGCTCTTCAAACGAGATGACTCTCGGCTGGATACGTTCAAGGGCGAAATGACAGACTTCTTTGCACATGGAGTTATTGAGTTGCGGAAGATGTTGACAAAAATCAGTCAGAAGCTGCCTTGATACAATTTGACTGACATTTTCATTGACCACTGGACGGAAAAGAATTTAGAGTAAAAATTATTCACCTTGCATAATTTATTCTGTTTTAATTAAAACTTGTAATGTACATTATCTAAAAATAATTGTAATAAATATAAACTAACTTGCATCAATGAATGCTTTTAAAGCATCGACTTTCTCATTGTCAAAAAGACTGAAACATTTATTCAATATCTTCTGATATCTGTAATGGAAAAAACATCAAATAGGAAATAGAATTCTACAAAAACTGATCAGCATTTTACCGTTCTGATAAATCTTTATGCGAGCTGCTTGCTGCTTTGTTAAGCATCGATAGATCGGCTTTTATATTTGCTGCCATTGCCACGAATTCGTAAAAAATTCTATGTCGGAAACTTGGGCTGCAACACGTGATTCGTCTTGCTTACTAATACGAATTTTGCTCAACTCAGATCCGTTAGATGGCGTAAGTAATATTTTATGTTTGTTCCGGTCTATTTCCATTCATCCCAACAAACAAGCCCTTCTACTTCATTATTAGAGTTTAGTAATTTCCTGACTGCTTTATAAGAAGAATATAATCACGGGCTCTGTATTTAAGTTGTGCTCAAGCGTAGTGGAAAGCAGATCAAAACTTGAATAAGCTGTTTACCAGTTACTTTAAAAGTTAGCCATGGTGGCTGAAGTCGGTTGTTGTACGAAATATTTTTTGTTCTTTTTCAACATTTTATTTTGGGTAAGTAATTCAGTCTTTTTTATCATAACTTTTACGAGTATTGTTTGAATTGTTTAAATTTAAATAAGTTATAAAAAATTTACTGTGTCTTTATTAGAAAAATTACAATTGGTTACTTTAAAGTGTTTCTACTTGTAAAGATTATGCAGTCATAATTTCTACATTATATTTCACTATTCAGGTTATTGGTTTATTCTTACTGGGAGCAGGTATCTGGGCATGGACAGAGAAGGTAACAGTTCATAAATTCAATCACTTTTCAACTTTGAAATTAGGGTATTGAGCTTTAGTATGATTTATGTAGGCAACATTTTTATATTTGAATAAATACCCGACTGATGAAATTGTGAACCTACAATCACGGATCATAGCTCATGATTATGAAGTGATTATGTTTACATATTTTTACTTGCTCTTTTTATATATAACAATACTGAGTTATTAGAACTTGTGACATATGACAAGATGTAATAAAATATTATTTTTGCTTATGGTTTACACATTACAGCATATTTGAAATCCAACTTACAAAAGGGAAGCTAAAGCCAAGAATTTCCATGTTTTTTTACCTATGAATTTGCTTTTTTAATTACAGGGTTTCTTTGACAAGTTGACAGCAGTTGGTGCCTTGCCTATTGATCCTGTTTTGGTCATCATGATTGTTGCCTTCATCATTTTCACCCTTAGTCTTACTGGATGTCTTGGATCACTGAGGGAAAATATTTGCTTGCTGAAATTTGTAAGTATTCTCCAACTATTTGTTGTTGGTTAGAAGTCAGGCCCACTGGGCTGAAATGTTACTATTTTCTAGGTATTTTTACTGCCTAACAAACAACCTTAGGACTCATATTTAACACACTATTTGGAGTGGTATTAGCCAAAGCTGGTGGCTCTGTAGGGTGGGATGTTAAACTTTTTACAGTAATATCTCCATCATTCGCTGAGGTATTCCTTGCGAGGCACTGCAAGCAATGCCGTAATATCCGTAAAGTGAAGCACATAATTCAGCAGCAAAAGTGTTTACAATGAAACTTTTACCATTATCAAAATTATGGAAAATCATATGAATTGATAAATATCTGCGTTTTCCATCTTAAAGATAAATTCGGTTGCATGTAACAATTATGGTTATCGTTTAATTGTTTATTTTTATAACTGATTACATGGGGAGATGAAATAGAAAATTTGAATATTTAATTTTCAAAGTTTATAAATAATGCATCACATGACTGACAAGTTTTAATTGCATTATATTTAATCATTTTAATTGTTAAATGTAATAAGTTACAATCTTATGTCATATCACATGACATCACAGTACATAAATATGAGTAATATACTCATACTGCTCGCATTAGGGAGTTTACTACCACCAAACATTCAGTCATTATTTCTCTCTCTTTATTGAACCTGTTACGCCTTTTAAGCTTTTGATTGTACCAACAGAATGCCCTATTGTATTTTGCTATGTTGGTAAAAAGCCACTTCAATTCAAGTATGCCTTGTGCTGTAAAGGAAGCTAGTATTATCATACCACTCTTGAAAGCAGTCACGGATGACTGTGATTGGTTAAATTTTGCCCATTATCATACAAATCTCAGCTATTTTTTGGATTCGCTTATGTTTGATGAAAATTAACACCATCACCATTACCATTAATATCTGAATTAGTTTGGACGCTTGTCTTCGCACATTTGCACATGAAGCAAAAATGTGAATTAAAAACCAACATGAAATTAAAAGTTAGCATTTTCATTCACATAACTCTGTACATTCAAATTCTAGAATCATGTTGGCATATGGTAGTTTTTACTCACTATGTTAATATAAATACTTTGCATGGTTGCTAGTATATTTTATTACCGCACATACATTATCAAAACTAGAGTAATATGATCTACCTCTGCTGAAGTGCATTCATTTTCTGTTTCAGTTTTCCATTTGTCTTGGCGTGATATTCTTTGCTGAGCTGATTGCAGGTATTCTCGGCTTTGTATACAAGGACTGGTTCGAATTGCAGTTTGCTGAGTTCGTTAACAAAACAATAAAAGGTTACAGAGAAGATCCAGACTTGCAAAACATCATCGATTTTTCCCAAAGTTTTGTAAGTAGGGTATAGGAAAGGATTGTAATTACTTAGGCAATGGTGGTATGAACTTCCTGTATTTTATTTGTACCAGCTTCAGTGTTGTGGTGGGGATACAGGAACTTCTGATTGGGACAACAATGTTTATTTCAATTGCTCCTCTGAAATTATTCTCAACGGGATGAAGTTTACTCCGGCTGAATCATGTGGCGTTCCCTTCTCTTGCTGTAAAGCATCGTCCGATGAAGTTCCCGATAATGTTATAGACACACATTGTGGATATGGAATCAGAAAGAATAGCGCATCTGTAAGATGATAATAATGTGGTTTAGCTTATTCAAGTGTTACCATATAATTATTGATGGTTTCAGATAACGGTGCAGATGAAGACAGTATATACAACCGGTTGTATAACAAAGTTTGAAGAGTGGTTAAAAACAAATTTATATACCGTCGCTGGTGTTTTTATAGGGATTGCTCTTGTTCAAGTAAGTATAGTAGTAAGCAGAAAAGCAAGTCTCAAAATACCAGTTCATTAAAAGTATTATACCCATATACAGGGGCGTAGCCAGGGGGAGGGGGGGGGGTTCGAGTGTCGGAAAATTCCTGGCTACGCCCCTGCCCATATATATGTATGTATTTTTGCGCATGGTACCAAGAGGGATAGAATTTGACATTAAATGATAGGTACCCTGACAAGTGCGACTACCAAATGAAATTATTGAGTTACAGATAACAGATGTTCATAATAAGTGAAAGATTTAACTTGTGACTTAGGATTTTAAGACCCTCAAAAAAATCCTAAAAGTTCATAAAATCTTTTATAAAAACTAATTGTATGTTTATTTTTCTATTAGATTATTCCGATATGTGTGGCCCAGAACATGATTGGTGACATAGAAGCTATTAGATCAGGCTGGTAGGATATTTTATTCTACCTTCACTGTCTTCAGTTTACTATTTACTCGGATGCATTGGAATTACCTCACAATTTCACAGAATGCTGGCATATAGCATAGGTTGATGAACATAGTGATAATATTTTTTACCGCTGTATTGGAGACCAGTCATCCACGTCATAGTGAATTCAACGTGTTACTTCTTTTACAATAATATTGCGTTTTAAAAAACTTTATTATCTAATTTTTACTTATTACATCGAGTAACTGGTCAATAATAAAGTGTACCAAGTACCATGAAAGACATGCGCAAGTCCACGCAGTTGAGTTGATCCCCAAAATCTATTTCACAGAAACCTCGTTTTCAATATTAATAATTTAATTTAATGATAGCGCAGTTTACAAAAATGATACGTACTTCTATTTTTAAAGCGCCGATTTAAAGGTGAAATATATTATCAGTGACATCGCAATCAATTATTCATACCTGATATATTTTCCTTCTTTGTCATTTATATAAAGTCAACTTCAGTAATACTTAATCATCATCGCCAAGCGGTGTTCTCCTGAAACTAAATAATAGTAACAAATTTTACATTTCTTACCAGAAATCATTTCTTGACAGTAATAATAAGGAATAGATGTGCCTTTTTTGATATGTATTAATTCATACTTTTAGTAGTTTTAAACCACAATGTGAATGTGTTCTTGTTATTATTTTGTAATACCAGAACGCAATATAATTAACATTCAGCAAGACACAACACAATTTATTTAACACTTACTGTTAAATTATTAAGCTCAGCTTTGTATGATCAAATATTAGTTTTTATTTTTACTTTCAGTAAGCATTTTCATGTATTGCACCTTATTTTAGAAGTATAATGCAGTAGTATCTTCAGCTTGCATATTCAATCATGTTCTATACGTTTGCATTCGTGAAGAACAGTCCCAAATGTATAAATATTTACCATCCACATTTTTCATCACTGTTTTCAGACTTGAATTTTATCCAGTATACAGTAATCACCATTAGAATTCTTGTGTATTCCTTCTCAATGTACCAGCAGAAAAATAATAAGTACCCTTTTTTGCAGCTGCCACAAAGTATGTTTTCACATTGTAATGATTTTATAGTTGCCTTGAACAAAGCAACATACCCTAGCAATATTATGTTCACACTATATATATTGAATGCTATAATCACTCATAGAAGAAACTATTCACATCCTCTAAATCCTGCTCATACATACATAGAAATCTTGTTACAGATATACACAACAATGAATACAAAACCTGTCATTGATTATAATCAGGCTGCTTATAATATTATTGAATTCTTTACCTGAAGGTTACAGAAAGTGGAGAGTTCATCAGGCCTCCTCCAACAGCTATGAATACCCATGAAGATTCTACAGTAGCTCTGTTCAGTGCAGAGAATCAAAGTCCACCACAGGCTAGTATATAGTACAATCTACAGCTAACTAGTAGCAAGAAGAGTACTGAAGGTAGGAGAAACTAAGATTATGAAGGGGACAAAGATAGGGGTCAGTGATTTCATTTAATTGTGTGCACAAAAGATAACAATCACTAGATGGCAGCAAAGAGATTAAATATAATCAGTTTTGTCTTCAACTCTTTATTACAAAGACATGCACAGCTACTTTGGAATGTACTTGTGGTACTTCCGCTGTACAACCAACCATGCATTGTACAAAACTCAAAAAGGCATAAAACTATATAAAATATACGAGCAATTGACATCGTTTCCAACAAACGATAGTTTTAAAAAAGCAAATTATGTACATGAACAAAAAAAATAACAATTAAACCATAAAAGTAAGCATAATTGAACAACACCTGAAGAAATACCGGCTAAAATTATGACCATGATAGCTATCCAAAGGCAGGTATACTAGGGCATTGAGATATCATGGTCTCATCAGGAATTCCTTAGAAATAGAAGCTATTTGCTAACTTTCAGCTTTAAGCTGATCAGTTCATGAGAAATATGATTGTTTTGTTATTAAGAAGGCCTGTACTTAACCATGCACAAAAAACTTGATATGTGAAATGCAAATGAATAATATAGCGGGAGTGGCATGTATGACCGACACTCGGCACATCTCTGCAAATTGTATGCAATTATTCGAAGGTTTAATTTGAAAGTGCGTGTACGGGTACAAACTTTCATTATATTGTCATCTGCAATATACATTGTGAATGAGATATATACTTTCTCAAACCTTCTTGCCAAACTCTCTCATGAAGCACTAGCTAACGAGTTCCTCAATCCAATAAAAGTCTTATACCAAGACAGTAAGTTTTTCAGAAATTAGCAAAAATTTCCGAAATATTGTTGAGCAAAGGCACTAACAAAGATGTGAAGTTTCCAGCTGAAATTCATCAGTTCTGGACACCAGCTCAACTTTTTGTAGAACTGGTTGAGGTGGTCGGTTTCGTATTGTCTCGAGATGTAGATGATGAAGAGTCTGTTTGAGGTGCTGAATAAAAAACAAAACAGAGATAAGCCACAATGCAGAGTCGTCCTTACACAAAGCATTTGACAGCGACTCCTCTGATTGCGATTAAAATAATTCCGATATTGAATAAAATCGCACAACATGCAAGGCATTTCATCACTAGCAGGAAGAGTAATATCATTTAGGAAATTCGGAATTTGTAAAACAACATGCTTACTTCTTGATACCTGACCGTTAGTTGCCAGTTTCCAGGCTTCATTGTAGATTGTTGTGAATGGCTGAGACAAGCTTACTGTTGTAGAACCAATACAATAAAGTTAAAAGCCTAATTTTCATACCATCTCAATATTTAGAGAAGGTAGGATATTGATACCTGATGCCGGCAGTGTAGTGGTTGTGGCCACTGTACATGTTGCAGCTGGCAGTACCATTGGTGGTAAAGTTACATTAGTGGTAGTAGAACCAGATACTGCTGAAGATACTCCAGAAGCTGAAACAAAAAGATACTTTCAGTAATATTCCAGATTTATGATTATATGTTGACTCCATATTGAATATTTACAAAAGTACAATATTACAGCCTTAAAAAAAATCTACAATCATAATTTCCTATAGCTTACAAACCTGAAACAAGATAGGATTCTGAAACATTTGTTTGCACAGAAACTGGCCTCAATTGGCTCAACAAAGTACTAACAGGCTGGAGTTCCGTCAATGTTCCCGAAGATGTTTTGCTGCCATTTCCGTTCGTCGGAGATTTCTGTAGTTGTGCTGCTGACAACATCTGCATCGCCAATTGTTGCTGAAGATTTGTGTAGTTCGTGTTAGCATTGGTGTTTGTTTGCTGTTGCTGTAACTGTGCTGCTGCTGATAGGATGTGTACTATTCCAGGTTGCTGTTGTACTTGCGTGGTTACCTGCTGAGATTGCAATAACTGTTGCTGCTGTTGAATGTTGGCAAGTTGCTGAAGTTGTGTCAGCATCGCTGGATTCGCAGCCAAGATTTGTTGCTGCTGTAAGACGCTGTTGTTATTGTTTGCATTACTGTTTGATAGTCCTGCACGATAAAAAAATATTTTTATCAATTTTAGTTCTTGGATAAAGTTATCATTCTACTGTGTGTCAGTTGGCTAGTCAAAGGATTATTTTGCAAACGGAACATCTTAACTCTAAGAGATAATTCTACTATTTGAGCTCGAGTGTTGCATGTTTTCTCTCCATACACATCACACTCCATTCATTTTTCAAAGGTCAAATTTAAATTTGTTGCTATAGCATACCAACTATTGTAGATTGTGCGGTCGTTACCACCTGCTGCTGTTGAGTTCCAATTACTGCAGCTGCAGATAAAAGCTGAGCAGCACCTTGTTGGGGCACTGTCTGTACATTCGATGTTTGTTGCAACTGTTGTTGAGCAGCCAATAGCAATTGATTCACGGCAGATTGTTGCTGAGCTGTATTGGCGTCACCTTCTGTGGAGGGCTCTTGTTTGACAATCATCGCTAGAGGATAACGAGAACTTACAAATATGTGAAACACATGTAATGATAGAAATATTTCAAAAACACAAAGGTACCATTTTGTAACATTTTTATGAACTGTTGTGAATCTTGCTGTCGTGATACCTCTTGTTGATGCGAACCTGGTGCTACAACTGTACCTTCCTCGGCCTGGTTTGCAACAGCAGGTGTAATAGTCACCGTTCTCTGTAAATTCCAAATAAGCTCAAGATGAATTCCAATGACAACAAGAAATCTATAGTCTACCACAGAGAAGCAGTAAAACATTCTGAATCAAAATACTGCCTATCACAAAAAATTGATATTGTTGAAATTATTCATGAAGAAATGGCATGCTACATCATTAACAAAGTCTGACCTCTGAAGAATCATCTGTTTGAGAAACTATCTGAGATTCGTCTGTGATCTCGACTATTTCATCAGTTTTCTTTGTCATATAAGTATCAGTGTTGTGAGTGAGCAGGTGGCAAAACACATGCAAAAGATAGGATGCAAGAGTGTAAATAGATGTGGTATACCAAATTCTACTGCCAATTGCATTCACAACTGCAATGTACCTATTTTGTTCAGTTACAATAAAGAGGAGTACTATGGTGCAAGTGATTTAATATTACTTCATGCATTTGGTTATTGTCATGCGATATAAGCAATGTGTGGTTCAGTCTTAATACTAGCATTGTATGCCTACCTCTTGTTGAGATTGTGATTCAAGTGGTACCCTTTGCAATACCATTCCCTGTGCGGTGAGTTGTTGTAACTGCTGGGGTGACATCGTAATGATGCTTTGCTGGCCTGTTGATGAACAGAGTATAAGGTATCTTGAAAACCTGTCATTCATAGTTAACGCGTCTCCTTACATACCTGTGCCGACAGGTGTGGCAATTTGAACCTGGCTTGGACCGACAATCCCAGCCGCCGCGGCTGCTAACTCGCTCACACGAAATGACATACTTGTTTGTGGTTGAGAAAAAACTTGTTGAGCCTGACAATCAATAAGAATTAAATACATTTATACATGAAAAGTCGACTATTTAATGGCAATGATTGCCTGTCTTACCTGAAGAGTTTGAGCTTGCACTCCAGAACTAAGCGGAACTGTTGTGGAAGTTAGAGTGGTCCCCCCGGCCGCAGCTAAAACTTTGTTCAAGTCTTGTAGTTGCATTACAACCTTGATATGTAAATTGAGCATTGAACACCATGGCAATGACCTAAGGTAGAATATATTATGTCAAAGCAATACTCACTTGCTGATGTTGATCTGCAGTCTGCTGCTGTACAGAAGCCGTAGGTATATTCTGCGCTGCTGAAGAAGTGACTATTTGCGTAGTTTGGACTGGGGCAGCCACTAACTGTCCCTGGAAAATATTGATTGATGAATGAATAAAAAGTAGCTGGTAAGCAATAATTTCAGGCAAACTCATCATCTAAGTCAGGGGTCTCCAAACTTTTTTATAGACGGGTGGCATTTGGAATTATTCCAGTTTCGCGGGCCAAACAAAAGGGAGTTACACTATACTCGAGACTATAATCTCTCATAATTATGTCACAAACCTAACTCTTTCATGCAAAGAAACATGAGAAGTGTACAATAGACAATACACAGACTAATAAATGGCATAGGTTGATGCAAACCTAATATTCAAATCGCTCTAAGACATTTTCAAAGAAAACATCACCTCCTCGCTGATCGGGTACAACTGCTTGGCGGGCCGGATCCGGCCCTCGGGCTGTACTTTGGAGCCCGTTGTTCTAAGTCATATTAAAATGAAAAACAACATTTCTTACCTGTGCTGTCATCACTAAATTGCTTTGAGATGCTGGACTTTGTGTAATAACTTGGCCCTGTGATGTCATCAGTAGCTGTTGAGCTTGCTGTGTTGTCAATACCTGGAAAAATCATTTTTAATTCTCGGTCAACTTATATTGAATTAAAATAACATTTTGACTCTACCTGAACCCCGGCTGACGAAACATTTTCAACATGTTGTTGTACCCTTGGGTCTTGTTGCAGTTGATGAGAGATTGTGCTTGCTTGTGTTACTATTGGAGACAAGGTCGTCGCTGCTTGGCTCAAGACAGATATGGATCCATCTTTTGTCTGGTATAAACAAGATGTTTTAATAATATGGTTTACCTCAACTTTTTGAAGTTTTCTGCATATCCTAAGTTATCAAGTTATCACCTGTGTCTGTTGTTGAATGACATTTTCTCCACCGACACTTTTTAAAATCTCTAATTGTTGTGCTGGAGTTAAGTTAGCAAATAGTTGCGGCAAGTTCTGAGAGCTGACTTTAACTTCCTGCAGTTGAGTTGAAGGTATGATTGGAGGAGGTGGCAGGGTTGAAGCCGACACCACAGTGGTGTGAGATGCCACTACGGGCGTCATAGTCTGTTCACCTTGATAAATATGCAACGAAGGCGTCAGCTAGATACAATTGAAATGCAGAAAACTAAGGCAGCAAACTTACCTGACGTTGTAACGGTTTCCAATGATATGTATTGAGGTAAATTACTTCCTTGCTGTTGCATATTGCCAGATACAAGTTGGTTTACAACAGCGTCAATAGCATTGTGCTGTGATGATAAACTTGAGGTGGATTTCCGACCTGCCGAAAAAAAAATCCGATATTTTTACTTTGAGAAACACGTAATATTTCTTATTATCTATCACTGTGATTTCTGTCAACAATATTGATGAATATCATAATTTATCATAATACTTCATCAGTAATAATAACCAAACAAAATATTCACCTGGAGCCTATTTTATTAATGTATCTTTGTATTACTTTTTACCTTTTTGATTTCAATTTACCTTTAATAATGTGTAATAATGGAGATGGCGTGTTTGCTTGATCATTGAGACGTTGATTGTCTTTCATAAAATCAGCAGTCTTGCTACGCACAATTCTGTAAAAATAATCACACTAAAATTAGATTATATAAATTTTCAAATCTTAATCTAAACTAACTAACTTAACTAACATCTTAAATGTGATCGCATGGGAAATCATGTAATAAGAGTGAGAACCTGTTGATCGATGAGACGCTAGGAACGGTGTCACTGCTACATATATTTTCGGCAAGCAGTCTGTCTCGAATTTCCCAAGCAAACATGGTTGGATTCTCCCGTTTGTATTCTGTAATTTTGCTTACAACATACGGGGTGGCTACTTTTGGCTTGCTTCCACCGATTACCCCGGGTCGTATGCTGCCCGTCTCATAATATCTGAATAGCACAAGGTATTTCCATTAGGGTACAAAAGTACTGAAGTCAACTGACATCAATTATTTCATAATGCTTGTAACAAATGTTTTTATACCTTGCTAATATCTTGCTTACGCAACCATGAGACACACGTAACTGTCGGGATATATCACAAGGACGAACTCCTTGATGGGAAAGATCCACTATTCTCTTTCTGATCGGCTCTGGTAGAGGGCGGCCATTCACGTACATCCCACCAAGTTGATTGACTCCATTACCATGTCCAGCTATAGATAAAACACATATGTTAACACGTTGGAATAATAAAATACATATTTTTCACTTCAATAATAGGTTTTTATCACGGCGCCTAATGAATTTACATGAGCTGTCATCTTCCTCAGATAGCTTTTTAGATTCGATAGCAGCGGTCTCTTTGTTATTGAGTGCGGGTGAAATTAAGGGGGTACCGTCACTAGAATGAGCCGCGATCAAGGTGCCCTGGCTCGTAACTAAATATGTGAAAACAGGCTGACTCGTTGGCTGCGGAATCACGTGAGGTTTGCCATCTTCACCCATTCCTATTGTTTGTGGGCTCAGAGACTGAGGAGCAATGCCACTAGCCATAAGAGTTTGAGTATTTTGTACTTCTGAAGAAGGAACTAGCTGAATCGTCCCCGTTGCTTGTCCGGGAACAACCTGAACGGTCGCGGCGGCTGCATTTTGAGAGGCTGCCACGGCAGCGGCAGTGTGTAACAGATTGCTCATCATAGCAGGATTCACTCCTTGTGGTGCAGCAACCGTTGCAGTGTTGTTGGAGCTTTTCTTGTACTTTGCTTCCGGTTTTATGTTTTCGTACACCATTGAATTTTCTTCAGCTAATTCCTGTTCTACGACAACTTGAACTTGTGGCTGCCCGTTATCCTCACCCAACTCCAAACCAAAATCTTGATTATCTCCTGCTACAGAAACCTCGATGTTAGTGTCACTTGTGGTTACTGTTTCTTCAACAACTTCACTTTGTATAACGACTAACTCATCGTTTGGAACTGAAGAGTGAGATGTTCCTACAGCTGATGTTTGCGTCATTTCTTTTTCCTCTGCATGGCCGCTTGATTCAACTGTGGACATTATGATTTGGTCATCTTCTACCATTTCAATGATGACATCGCTGCTAGAATCATCAATTCTTGCGATCTTGGTAGTTTGCGTAATCTCGGTCATATCTTCCACATGACGCTTCCTCTGAGCTTCATCCTCTGTCTTACTGGATTCAATTTCTATGTTAGATTCGACTCCAATATTCTCAATAGTGATATCACCAGTGTGACTATCATCATCGAATTGATCCTTGCCCCTTTTGTTCGCTACACCGTTATTAACAGGTTTTGTCCTGCGTCCTTTTCTCTGTTTTGTCGGCGTCGGTTTGGATTCTATTGAATTTTTCATAGCCTGATCATTTTTCTTCCTTGTTGACATTCTGTTTTCTTTAGTGCAAATCGTATCTGTGTTGTCACTAGTATATTTGTTATTGTTTAAGACCATAATACAAAAGATATTGGGCCATGAGCTAATTGAGAAGAGATAGATGGAAAACAAACTGATAAAACATTTGGAAATTAACAAAATCTACAATCTAGTTTTTAACTGTTGAAGCCTGGCGTATTTTCATGCCTTTCGGTCCATCATCCTAATGTCCTAATGATACAAGGAGACAAAACAATTACAACCTCGATATCAATTCGATATTATTATATTCCATGATGGGTTACAGAAATGTTGATTCAGAATTGCCAAGTTTCACCTTTCTATATGCAGTAAAAATTTGCTAGAGTCTCGTAATAAAAGCGTCGATCTCTACGCTACTGACACAATGGCGTTATGTCTGGAATGCAAAAACTGAATTTGGAACAACGTCAATATGGAAGGCTTAATCCAAATACATCAATAGCTGCTTCAGGTATTATTATTATGTTCATTCCCTAGCTTGAATCTCGCTCTGCTTGCTTTTTGTTCAGTGAACCGTATGTTACCTCAATCTAGGTCTCCATTACTCAGCCAACCGCGAATTTTTATCGCATGACCAAACATTGTTCGTCTCGCTCAATAAGCACGAAATGGGCGCACTTTTCAAGTCTAGTATCATTCAAAGACGAGCCAATACCAAGGGAAACGGAATATAGTGATAATCCTGAACGAAACAGACGTCAAAACGTTTTTCCGAGCGAGACGCGCTGGCAGCATAGCGGAAAGAAAAATAGGGCGCGTCTCGATTCGATGCTGTTTTCAATTCAATTTACTCTCACGCAATTTAGGCTGTACCCGAGACTAGGGACTCGCGCGAAGTAGCGAATGTGTTCTCTAGTGATTTCTAGTTTTACCTTCCCACATGACTAGATTAAAAATATTTCATCTGTCACTATCTCATATATTTTCCTTGGTCTAAAATAATTTTAGAATCGATAAGCCCCTCTTGCGGTATAGTAAATCACTAAAACTGCTAATGCTCCAGTCGCCCGAGATAGTATAGTATCAAATCTTAAACAGTCTTTTTCTGCAATTGTACTCGATTAAAAATCATCAATTACTTGTAATAGTTTCTCCCATTTTTAACTATGAACTAATTGAGTGTACGCGACAGAAATTGAGACAACCGTCGAAGTTCAACCAACATGCATGATTAGGCAACAGGTCAGATGATTCTGCAAATCGACTTCGAGAATTGCGCATTTAAATAATTATACAAATCTGCTCTCCCAACTTGCTGAGTTATTTTCCTTGACACAGCCCTGTCTTTTAGTAACCTATATTCCCGAGTACAACAAGTACCGGTAGATTAATAAGTATTGTCAATACGATCGTAAGGCAACTCAGAAATGTTTTCAAACGACTAAAATCAAACCCGTTCAAGCGATCATGAAACTACGGAGGCGAAGCAGTCGCGTCGTTATTCAAGCGGAATACCCGAGAGTATTTGAAGCGGAAAGCTACGGATTTAGGAGAACAATGCTTTGTGAGTCGACGAACGTAAAAGTAATGTAAACCCTTCAGGGCCTTAGTGAGTGCTTTCAAGATAATAGAATATATTGTACCTCCGAAGCGAGAAAAGTAAAAGTAGACAAATAGAAATGGGATGAAGAGAGAAAGAGCGATTATCTCATGAATACGGAATGAAAAAGGCAGCACGCTTCACTGATTTGCCTTGCCGCTTTGTTCTATTTCTGTCTGGCTTCTCCAGCACCTAACAAAAACTCATGATTTGGCAAATTCATGTGATCTTCGGGATGTGCATTGTTCTTCCTCAGCGAAAGCAAAGTTAGATATTCCAATAGATAAACTCAAAGTAATATGCTTTAGGTAAATTATGAAGTTCCACAACTGAAACAAAGACAACCAATGGCACCAGAAAATACATTTGACCCAATATCAATGTACTCACAGAAAATCCTAATTCGAATACTGCAAAAATAATCCTCATAAGACAGCATTCATACATAGATTATTTTTGTCAACTCCATTCAGCAGTTGCTGTCGAAAGACTTATATAGTCAATTGTTTGCCAATCCTGAGAAATATGTGTGGGCGCATCGGACCAATCCTTACCAAATATAAAAAATACAATGAACCATGAAAATAAATGATCCATGTAGAAGTCTAAAATATAGTTATTTAGTACGAAAAGAATTGTTGAGTTACCAATGTATTCACATACACATTTCACGTCGAATAATAAAGAAAACAAAACCTTTTTCAACACAAAGTTAAGTAAACACCTCTACAGAAATAGGTAGTTCAATGTCACACATCCATCCAGTAGAAGCAATAATAGGTTATTTACAAAATGAAAGTTTAAAAATCCACAACTTTTGAATGGAATATAGACTAAATTTTATTAACCACAGCACACTGCTGTTCTTACTACTACACCACAGTATAACCATCTTAATAAATTTACCCAAGGATAATCCGATATTTACAAAATTAAAGATAAATAAAGATCACATAGCTTTAGAATGAAATACCGACTAAAATTTTATCGCCTACAGCACAGTGCTGTAATTATTACAACAGAATAATATTCAGTAGATCTTGTTATATTGCGTATTGGACTTCAGCCATCTCAGAACACTCGCCAGACTGATGATAAATATTATTTCCTTTGTCTGAGCATGAATACTTTCATTAACCACAACAAGATCAGGATCCAAGAAAAATTTCAATGCCCGATGTAAGTGAGCTCGTCCTTCTTCGTACAAAGAATCAAAATTTGAGGGCTTTTGAGCAGAAAGCGTTAGAGGTTCAAGACTACCTACTTTTTTGCTCAGTGCGATTCGCATGGGGATGTCACACCTAACACCGCGTTTGATTTCCACTAGAAATAGAGAAAGCTCAGTAAGATGTCTATGGACGACTAAGGCCATCTCTTCAACACTCAGCACAAAAGGCATGAGTACTAAATGAGGAGAATCAGAGATTCTTGGACGTCTATAAACTCCTTTAGCTTCTAAAAATTTAAACACCGGAAAAACGTTAGCACACATCAAGCTGGAGATTACACGTCGGATTTCAGTCGCCATTCCACGAGATAGCATTTGCGATATCATTCCCGTACATACTTCTTCCTCTTTCTGAGAGTATCTCCTTTCCTTTTTTACTACCCCAAGCAAAACCTTCTCTAGCAACCTCAATTCTGATCCATCGCCATATCCTTCTGGCAGGAGGCTGAGACATTCAGCCGCCTCAAAAAACCTGTTTCTCTCACAAAGAGTGCTTGCGATGAGACAGAGCATGTTACATATCAAAGGTGATAGAACTGGTCCCGCTTCACTTGTATAACGAACTTCAAAGAAGTCAGTGATAATTTGCATCACAAGATCTAAGTCATTCGCCTCTAAGCAAACTTTGATGATTCTTTCCGTCACTTGAAATCTTTTTTTTCTTTTCGCATGATAAACATTCATGTTTTCACCATCAAGATCTTTCGGAATTAGTTTCAAGCCCATGGATTTCAATAAAGATATGATTTTATAAGCATTCGCTGCATTTGTTTTAAGTGCTAAATCGACACAAATCCATGAGAGCCAGTTACGTCCGCTCGCCTCCGTGTTCTCATTGAATGACTTCAATGCAGAATTTAAGAATGGTTTCAGAATCGGGCAGAAGTCTTCATCCAGATCAGAATCACCTATCTTCATTTTACAACTGGCTAGAAGGTTGGAAAATAAAGCGAACACAGAATCTTCTCCGATACCAGGAGTCAAAATTTCCAGTAACTGTTTAACAGATGTACCCAACGCTATCCAAACACACTCCATACAAGAATCTATATTTTTCGAATCTCCTTTGGGTATCTTTACAGCCAGGGATTTTTTTGCCTTTGATGTGGATGGTGACCCCCAATCATTGATCTTGACGAGTCTATGCTGATATGCTGAACTCTTTGCAACGGAGTTAGTTGTATTAGATATTTGAATAACAAGAGGTTGTTTGACATTTCGATTCATGGCAGGTTCATTTGAAGCAGAACGCCAGGCAATGCGCGACCTTGAACAAGTGGGGCCGAGACTAGCTCTTTTGTGCTGTGGTTCGTTTTTATTGCTGGATAATTTCCTTTTTGGCAAATCTGGAACATATCTATTTTTAGCTGCGGAGACTATCTGAGAACATTGCAGGGATCTTTCCCTCATTTGTCTGGAGAGCACATTTATTTTATCAAGTTCACCCTGCTTGCCAAGATGATCAATCAGACCGACAAGTACGAGATCACTAGAAACTATATGTAAGTCGATCGAAAGACGCACTATCCTGTACAAGTGATTCATTTCATGAAAGTGATAAAGCATTTCAGTCAGTCTTTTGGTGACATGCTTGAATTCTTTGTCAACTGTTTCAATTTGACCATCCTTGTAAGCCTTACAAAACAGAACAGCAGCTACTAATGACTGAGAGCAAGTGTTTTCCTGAAGATGATATTTTAGTTTTTCAACAACATCTTTTAAATTCTTGTTGCTTGCCGGAATCAGGCTTCTCAGGTCAGAATTCGACCGTACTATATCATTTTTCATCGTCACAACATTAATTCGACTGTTCTTTGGGATCTGTTCGACAATGTCACGGTCTTCTTCTGCAGTCCGAGTTTCTATTCGAACTCTGACTTTGCTTTCATTCGGAGGACAGTTGTTGTACAAGGAGATAGAATCTTCATCCGGAGCGTACAAACTCAACTCATCATACTCATTGTCTAACAAGTCTAAATATGACTTGGTGCTTGGCACACTACTGTTAATTTTCACAGATCTCATTTGACCCGACTTTACTTGGCCAACTTTAAACACTTCCATAGGCCTCAAAAAATTATCATTTGAGCAATTAGGTTCAACTAATCCATGGTTCGATTTCTGCAAATTTTGAACCAAATCAGTCATTCTTTCAGTTTCAGGAGTAGGGTTGGATGTGGGTATTTGCTTTTGTTGTGATGTCGAACAACCCAATTCCAAATCTTCAACTTGATACGACCTTCCAGTAGCATTTGTTTTTTGCAATTCTGTTGAAGATGGTTGTTTGCAGCACGCATTGCTCCTCTGCTTGGTGAGGCATGGGCTCGATGGACGAACTTGTATATCTTCGCTGTCACTTTCGAAATCCAGTACTAACGAATCCAACTCACTCCAATCTGAATCGTTCAAAACATTTTGGTCCACGCTGGTAATACTGCAGTTATCGAAAGTATCTTTGAAGTTGTTCACACTCATTTTCCTCTTATATTTTTGCAATTAATTATTCGCGCTTTTGCTCAAAACTTCCACGTGCGCTGCTGCCTGAACTAGATCCTTTTTTCCTGTTTCCAGAATTTGAAGAGTACTGCAAGGTCAACACCATTTCAAGTTGAGTGTTAAACACATTCGAGACGAAGTTTTCCCTTCAATTCAAGTGGTCTTTGTCCACCCATTCGACTTTAAATCGCACGTTTCTTTGATCTAGTGTACGATTTCAAATGCAGCCAACTCTGCCCTTTGATATCTAGTAAAATATTTCGTACATGTCAACGTGTACATCACTTGGTCCAACCGCAAGATGGCGCATCAGGGTAGGCGCAACGCCTTAATTTTTCCCAAGTTTCCGGAGGCACTTGCTTGCTTACTGTGACATGACATTTTTTTTTTTTTTTTTTTTTTTTTTTCTGAGTATAACCTACAGCTATTAATATAAATATCGTTGAAACTTCGGCTGTGCTACATTACACATTCTACATTCGAATGCGTTTTCAGCATTTCTTGGGATTGTCACGTAGAGCAGGAAACCAGAAACTATTTTTCGATATGGGTGACTGAACGGGTTAGCTCCGTGAACGCCGCAGAGTAAGTGGGGAGGGGAGTAGTTTTGACGCAGGTAAAGCTCTCATCCGTTGAAGGTTTTTTCAGAGATGATAAATTACTGCGCTCTATTCATTTGTTTTTTTCTTATTCGACGAATTTAAGAAATGCCAAATTTTTTCGGATTCGTTCAGTATCAACTAAAGCGAACAATGCACAGGGATAAAGTTACCCAAGCCATAAAAGCGTACCCACTTCCACTTCAGCAGAGCGTAAAATGATAAGGTCATGCCATCTGTCTAACGAAGAGCTTAGATTGTGCGAAATAAATAACAGTTTCAGATCTTTTATCCTATCTAGTTTGGTAGGATCGTCTCCTAATGACATCGGAACTACTAAATAGGCCTTTGCGCTGGTGGATGGTTAATTTTTTCGACTGCGTGATTTTAAAGCCTAATGCATTATTTCAGCAGCTCCCCAGTTTGACTGTGGGAACATGAAAGGGTTGTAACTAAATTTACAAAACAAACAACTGAGTCAACGATGCAGTGATGCGTTCATGCGAAAAAATTCCTCATCGTCTATCCCTCGGTTATTTCGTTCAGGTAAACAGGTCTAACAATGCAGTTAGTTGTTTTGTGAAGGATAATACACTCATACGAACCCAGCAATCACCATTTACACCGAGATTCTCTGTGCAATGTATTCAGCAAATATTCCAACTCTGCAGATTTTGCTGACGCTACGTAAATACTAAACCGATACCACCATACTCCATACTTGCATGGATAAAATATACACACTCAGATGAGTATCACTGTTGTACTTTCTCTCTGGTGTAATTAGCATACTGCAAAGTGCATTTGTTTTGCTTTGATTCGGCACGTACTTTTTGTTCTGAATCACGATCGCAATGAAATACTACAATTCTTGGACGATCTGAATGTAGTAAGTCTATTGTTAAATATGGTCGAGTTATTTTCCCACATTATGGGTGGGGGCTCACGCTCTGACAACGTTTTTCGGAGTAACTACGTTCCATAGACGGTTGCTAGATGTTTTTGTTACTAGCGTTTAGGTATTTTGTAATGCTTCGAAGCACATGATATATACTATGTAGAATAACATAAATCTTTTACCATTATCATCCCTAAAAACCTCCCTGATGACTCGTCATTGACTATGGTTTCAATAAAACTGCAGGCGACGACCGCTTGTTACTTAAATACTCGTATATATAGCGATGAAGAATCAATGACTGAATTAATCAACGGTGATCGTTTTGGATCTGTAGTCAAGCAAGGAAAGCCATCTCAGCTAATACAAAAGAATTCTTCATATGCATCATAATATTACGATGGTGGATAGGCTTGGTCAGTCAACAGTTCATGAATGAAAAATACCTAACCTATGTTCTGAAATACCCGCTTCAGTTCATTTCGGGTTAACGGCAATAGAGCTAAGTTGGCCTTTACGAAGGAACGGATGCACTGTCGCATTTTAAACTGTTTTTCAATTATTCTATCAGTTACCACAGGTTTTACTGTAAAATAGTTCAGACAAAAGTAGAAGAACTTACATTGCCTGTTTCCGTGTCCCCTCTTCCCGCCTTCCGTTTTCCCGTGAATGGTTGTAAGATTTGTCGGCATAGTTTCCATCGGATTGTCGTCGTTGAGCAAGTTTCCAGCGAACGAATTTATGTTGTTCGAATACACCATATGATTGACATCTTCTGATCCTGCTAGTCCCTTCATTTGTCCGGGATGATAAAACGTACCCTGAAACCAGAAATACTACTCAATTTTTATATCTGGAGATACTGTATTCGTAAAAAATTATGCATGAAGGAATACTGCTGACCTGCGGCAGATTGGCAATATTGTTTATGGCTAGCTGGGCAGCGGCTGTAGGCGGCAACGCCTGGATGGTACCGTTTTGCATTTGCACATAAATGGGAGGCGGAATATGCTGAGCGCTGGAGATGTCGAATTGCGCAGAGGTCTGTAGCATGTCGTTTGTTGTGACTTGGTTTGCAGTAGTGAACGAACCACTGACGAAATGAATTGCATTGTTAACGTCGTGAATCTCTTCTAAGGCCTCTTGCTTCTTTACACGAAATCTTCCAAGTGATGAAATATCGCTTGTATTACTTGTATGGCTTAGATTGTTAGCGTCGTACGGACTTAAAAGTGTCATATGGGCATCGTTTACAGTTGATGCGGAAATGGCAGTCAAAGGGGGAAGGTTAGTTGAAGTGGACGATGCAATTGGATTTCTTGCATCATTGGTAATCATTGTAACATTATCGTTCGAAGTTTTGTAGCAGATCGGTTGAGTTTGTATGACACGCTCGCTTCCGATCGGAGGTACTGTCATCTCTTCTCGCTGAACCTTCATGCATACCGGTTTCATTTCTATTTCATTCAAGCCATCGCCATTTTGTTTATCTTCCATCACGTGATATCCTTTCTTTTCTATTATACCGAACGCTCTTTCTGGAGGAGCTAGAGTAGCATAAGTGGTGTTGCCAGGGATTGTATGGAAGTTCAGGGTTCCATTGGAATAAGATATTCCTGTCGCGGGTGCATTAGGTACCGCATTCAAGTTCGCGAATCCTTGTTGCTGTTGATGAAAATGTTGCCATAATGGATGATGCTGATGAGAGTTACTAGTTTGAATCAACGAAAGAATGGAATTGGCTGCTAGTGCAGTTGCCGGGTCAATCTGAACTTGAGCACCAGGATACTCCTGTGAAATAGCATTTCATTCATTATATTATCATTGGTGTATGTAATTCTCTGATACAGTGCAAATAAGATTTCGTAATTACCTGTGATCTAATAGGCTGTGTCAGAGCATCAATGCCTCCTTGTTCATGACAAACTACTTCCATACTCTCGTGTTCTTGTTGCCTCTTCTCTATGCTGTAGCCCACTGCTTGAAAACTTTCACTGCTGTGATTTCTCACCGACCGCAAAGGGGAGAGAGAAGTATCGTCCGGCGACGATGAAGGAGGTGATTCTGAAAAGGATGACAAAGGTAGCGTCGGTGTCGGGAGAGTAAGCGATGACGTTGACAGCGTTGATGTCATCAGGTGATTAGAAGAAGCGATCATGGATGCTGGTATGGGGCTTCGTGTCAATAAAAAATTAACTTGAGATGTATTATGTAACAAGTTATTTACAAATGCTAAGAGAAACAGATGATAATCAATAATCAACATCAAACATTATACTGCAACTACAAATTATTGTATTCAAATCTGAACCATACACTGTATAATCATCAACGACTCAATAATATTTCCACAAAAGTCCTTGGCTGATAACAAGTCGATGAACCCTTTTTTAAACTCGAATCTCGTAACCTGTAATTTTACGGAGTGCGATAGACTATAAAAATATATACTTCAAGTAAACTTCTCTAACTGATGACATAAAATACACAATATAGGAATAATATATGCCTTTCGTGAGATTTCTTACTTTATTCCGAAATATTCCCCTCAGCCATGTTTACGATGGTTCGATTGTTTTCGTTCATGAAAACAAACAAATAATATCATACAATAAAAAGTGAAAGACACTACATGGACGACGAAGCATAAAAAGCTGACACTTCGACTGTGTCCAACAGCTGAGCCTGATCGGTGATGCTCTTTCACTGAATCGTTTTACCTAGCTGCGTCACCACTCTCTGTATACCAGTAGTTTTCTTCTTATTTCTAAGCAAAAGGTTTTTGTAACTTATTCTACTCTTTTTATTTCCTCTCAATTAACTTTTGCGTACAATCTCATTTTCTTCCTGATGTTTTTGCCTTCTTCGCTAACACCATCGCGCCCCAATCCAAAAAACTGGGTAGTCTAACTAATCCTCGGAGCAATTTTTCAGAGAATTTGCGAGAAATGGGAAATATAAACATTAGAATATCGTGCTACAAAACACGCTGCTTTCTGACTCCATCGAAGCACGAAGAAGACAAAAAAGATAGGCCTCGGCTTACGTAGGAAGAGCGCTATGTGCCACAACCCATTTTAAAAATAATACCCCTGAATGCACGCACTATTTAACTCGCTTTTCACAGAGGGATAATACAGGTTAGTTTGACTGAAACCTAACTTTTTCAGTGGTTTAGGGTCCCGTCTCGCTAAATTGTTTCGATATTTTCTTATAACCAGTGCAATTTTTGTGAAGAATAAGGAATAATTCACTTTTAACCTCCATACATCTTCATGTAGAATGGGCGGCAATCTATCTGACAATTAACAGTCAAATGTTATGATATAAGATATCTTTTTTAAAATATACCTACTGTTAAGAGAAGCAACAAAGGGTACGCGATCAGAATGATATTGTAATGTGTAATGCGGGCTCGTATGGGTGACTCTGTCTTATTGCTGCTGCCGATAAAGATGAATATCGTAGTTATTTAGTCACTAAAGATATACGATAGGAAAAACTCGTATGGTCATCATACCATATAATCATGTCGTTCGTTGTTTGCTACCTCTAAGCCCCCACTCTATTCACGGTTTGCAATGCCAAAATAATGTTATACGCCGTTCGATTGCCATCTAGCGACCAAATTATTTCGAAATTGTCTGTTGTACCAATAATCGACTCTAGTTATTATAACTGCATGTAATTCCAGGAAATTCAAGAGTTCCGGGTATTGCACAAAGCATACCTTCAACCCTCTTACAGTCTAATACTAGCATAAAGGGAAGCTGTACCGCGAATAGATGACCAGCAGTATTAATCGAACTATGCCATGCCTAATTACGACCTAACTATCGAATGTTGTATGGATCAGGAGGGAGAGACCAAACTCATGTATCCAAAATCGTTGATCATGGCGCGAATTTTTAGAATCTGTTTAAACCGTTTTATTGCTTATATCTTGGTGTGATGAAATACAGGACACAAAACAGGGAGTAATGTCAAAAGAGTATATTTATCGGCTGCTCAGACTGCGTAGTATCAATAACGAAGCGGGTCTGGTATCGTACTATTGTATACAATGTAGCAATTTCAGATATATTACAAAAGTTATCTGATCGTCTATACGCGACCGTAAAGTCTTTATTTATTACGGGTATAAATACCATATACTGTACTTCATACGAGTTTGAATCAATACTAGAAAAAAACCAACACGCTAGTTAAAAAATACAAAGATTTTAAAGGTTTCGTTTTATACCTCATTTGCTTAGAAAATAAATATTTTCTACGACGATTCATTACGTTGTTAAATTTTTGGCTAATATGTCGGACGGTAACTGGTTGTTAGTATATGCATGATGCGTACCTCCCATCCTTTTCCAACGTGAGAATTCGCATTACCGTGTTAAATAACAAAAAAAAACATAATCTTTCTGTGTGTAACAGTGGAAATAAACCATGGTTATTAAGCAAACAGGATTTCCAGCGAATAAATAAATACGAGATAGTGATTCTTGAACTAGGTGTTGTTTAAGATATTTCTATGCGAGTCTATTGAGATTATGTCAACAACGTGACATCCATTGCCGTTCATCAAACAGCCTATGTAGCGTTTTCTCCACACCTATACTACTCAAGACGTATATTTTAAAAATTAAAAGAAAATGCAACTATTTAGAATAGCAACAATCAGAATTTGCCTACAATCGTTAAGTAAACCTTTTCTGTTATTCAATTCTCGAAATAATAAATTAATATACCTTGGTGATTTGACGAAATGGAATGGTTATTCACAAAGATCTATCTGACCTGTCCCTAACCGCTTTCTGTCTATCCTCTCTGTCAATCTCGTTTTTCCGGTCCACTGCTTGCCATACCAAACTAGGGACTTACCCACTAAACGCAATATTGACAACAGTAATTATCTTTCACGGTTGGAATAGCTTAGCGTTACTTGTTGCTTACCGGACCGCAACTGATATTGACACTTTTTATCGGAGGTTAACAGGACTGACGAAAACGGCGTGAGACAAAAAAAATGGAGGGGAATAAACACAACAACGAGGAGAGCGAAAAAGTTTCTCTCGCTGCTAGTCTTCCAGATCTTGAATCAATTCATTATTAGAGGGTAGTTATGATACTGGGTCACTAAAGAGCATTGTTGACATAGTAAGCAGCTTCCATTATGAAAATGACACGGGATTGTTGTTGTCTTACTTCGATCGCGACGATAACATGTAGTCACTGGGAGTCTCTCTCTCTCTCATCGCTAACAGTACGACAATATTAATTTTACTCTGCTGGTTCTTTGATAGATTGAATTTTCGTATGACAGACTGGTATTACACGTATTGTATTCGAAGCGCGATAATACGTAAGACCTGAGGTCGCAATAAACTAAATATTCGATATGAAAAAGGAGGTTATATGGTTTACGATCTTCTTATTTGATCTCAGACTGACCGAAAATTTACTCGTCGTTGAATTCATTTCCTTCTGAAAGCGTCTAACTCTACCGACGGGTTAATTTAAATTGTCTACCAAGCAATAAATTGTTTGTTTTACCTGGTTTTACTGTAACTTGAAACTATTTCAACGTGGGGAACGAGAATATCCCTTTACATGGGGGGTCTTGTGAATAGTAGCACACATTTCAACTCCTTTGCTGGATTATGGCTAATACGACCCTAAAAGAACACATACACAGAAACTTTATAATAAATCTGCAAGGGGCCTGGAGTATCGAATGTCTACTACTATGCTGTTGTAGATAAGGAAAGAATTTGTATGATGAATTCTTTGCCGTAAATAAGATAGGGCTCACCTTATAATAACAGGGTTAGTACTAATTCCAGTTGAACCATCCATTGTGTTTTAGTTGGAAGAGTACCATTCATACAAGAGAAGGGATTTCTTATAACGGCATCTGGGTAATCCTCGATTCTTGTGTATTCCTACGTCTTTAGAAAGGCATTGAAAAATAATAATAACAATCAACAGTGTATACAGGTTATATAGGGCATGCATAAGTATAAATGTTAACTACCTTCCACTGTATTTTCCGTGTCTGGAAAATGGCGGTCAGTCAAATTTTGTGATTTTTCGAATTTCAAGCGGATTATCCTGGGTCCAGTAAACATAGCATCGACATCACACGGAAATACCGACTGGGCAACGACCATGCAGGAATAAAAGCTCACTATCGCCATCTCACGACCCAGGCGAATTTATTTATGACACCGACCTGCTACGTAATATCGTATAATCTTTACGAAGGTGCGTTCAAAACGATACCTTGCATTTTATTTAAAAACTACAAACTATGTAAATTTAATGAAGTACCCTAAATTACAATTAGTAACGATAAATTCCCACTCGAATACAAAAATGCGGCTCTTGACCATTTAAACGGCTCCTCGTCGTTCATTGGGTACTCAAGTGACGTCAGCAACATAAAGAGTTATGATTGGACGAATACGGGTCTGCGCTAGATATGAATTTTCAATGTTCGTGATAAATGAAGCATTGAGCAGCTGTACAAATGCTTTACCTGAAATCGTTTCGTTAGGCTTGGAAGTTATCCAGGAACAGTCAGGTCAATGTAGCCGATGATAATACCATCTATGAAATGTCATCCGTACAAGAAGCGGGGTCGCGTTGAGTTCCAGGTAATAGGGTTTAACTATTGAAACAACGAATAAATAAGTCAATGCCCCAACGAATTCGCGGTTGATTGGTGTGTGTTATATCAAAGTTACACTGCATATATGACTAGTAGATTTCGTTTGAAAATTCAGATATCACCTAGGGTTTAGGCATTTTGTACACCAATCATATCATTGCTATTAATTGACATCATGACTACAATGGAAGATTACATCAAAATTGAAAAGATTGGTGAAGGTAAGTTAAGTGTCCTTTACCAGGTTTTGCTTTTTCAGTATAAATAATTTTTGTCCATCTTGCAGGTACCTACGGTGTTGTCTACAAAGGTAGGAACAAAAAAACAAACCAGTACGTAGCTCTCAAAAAGATTCGGCTGGAAAGCGAAGAAGAGGGCGTCCCAAGCACTGCTATTCGAGAAATATCAATTCTAAAAGAACTTCAACATCCGAACATTGTCAGGTTAGTGTGATTAGGTGGTCCCATTAAGCTATGGTATTATGTTCATACAATTAAAATCAGGAACCAATTTCATGATAATGCAAGTTTAATATTATGACCGAGGTAAAGTAGAATCATCAAAATTTACATGTTTTATTTTGTATTTAGCTTACTTGATGTTTTGTTACAAGAATCAAAGCTCTACCTAGTGTTTGAATTTCTACAAATGGACCTCAAAAAGTATATGGATTCTATTCCAGCAGGAAAATACATGGACAAAGAACTGGTTAAGGTTTGACAACTAAATTCCCTTTCCAAATATCTAGTCCTAACAAAATTTTATATTCAGAGTTACACATACCAAATCCTGCAAGGAATTACATTCTGTCATTCAAGAAGAGTTCTACATCGAGATCTGAAACCTCAGAACCTTCTTATTGATAAAAATGGTATCATCAAATTGGCAGACTTTGGGCTGGCTCGTGCATTCGGTATTCCTGTTCGGGTTTACACCCATGAGGTGAGAATCGCCTTGATTTTAATAGAACTTAAAATTTAGGAAACTTTTAGGAGTTATAAAATCAATACTATTGAAAAAAGGTGGTCACTTTATGGTATCGTGCACCCGAAGTTCTTCTCGGAGCATCGCGTTATTCAACTCCGGTTGACATTTGGAGCATCGGAACTATTTTTGCTGAAATGGCAACAAAAAAGCCGCTCTTTCATGGGGACTCAGAGATTGATCAATTATTCAGAATATTCAGGTAGTTGTTGTGTTTTTTAATAATCCTTTTACAACCATTTACATATTTATTTTTAACATACCTTCTAGAGTGCTAGGGACCGCTACTGAAGATGACTGGCCCGGTGTAACGTCTCTCAAGGACTACAAGAGAACCTTTCCTAAATGGAAAAAAGGCATGGTAGTTGAATCTGTTAAAAACTTGAACGAAGAAGGCATAGATTTGCTACAGGTACTGAACACAAAATGTCTGCCTTGACTCAAAGATTCTTGAATCAATCAGCCATATTTTACTTATCAGAAATGTCTCGTCTATGATCCGGCAAAACGAATATCTGCCAAAGCAGCCCTAATGCATCCATACTTCAATAACCTTGATAAAAAGGCTTTGCCTGGTACTCACGTCTGCCTTGTTCCACGAATAGCCACAAACTGATGTGACGGAAGTCGATGCTAAAGGTGAGCTATGAAATATTCTTTACAACTCAATGCAGATATAAAAAGCAGTGTCTTCTTTTCAGCTGATCCCGGAGTCAAATGTGGTGTGATTTGAATTTGTTTGAAGATGAGACGGCTTGACCCCTCTTTTGTTGATTTCTTGACCTACTGTTATCACTCTTTATTCTTCTATTTCGTCCTTTCATATCTCTGTTCAACTTTGAATGTGTAACAGATCTCTTTCTTCCGAAATAAATATAGCATGTACAATTCAAATTCATGTATTATTCATGTTAAGGTACTCGAGACATTTATACATAATATTGCAGCGCTCTCAAATTAAACGCATGTTTGTTTCGTATCATTTCAAATAATTTGCAACACGATTCAAAAATGTGAATATAAAACCAGTACGATAAATGTTCTGTACTGGGAGGTATTATGTTGAATCACTCAACAGGGAAATTAGAAGATCTATTTATCATCAAACAAGTTTACTTGTGCTAGGCTGTACTAATGTTTGAAGAGCTAGGGTCTTCTACATAGGGCTTGTATAAATCCAAATTATGGAAAAAAAGTGTATACATTTTATAAGCAGTCACTTCTTGCTAGCTCTTTAAAAACAAGCATAAGGTTATGATCTCACTTCATGGGTGAGGTCATAGGTTATTATCAGTGATATATGAAAGTAAAGGGGACAGGATAAGAATCATCTAATGATTAAAATCCTAATTCATTCCCACCACTAGGTTCACGCCTCAGAGCCTGTCTCCGCCAGTAATGGTTGTTCTATCCTCAGCCTGAAAATTAAATATGATCGGTGTAAATAAGTACTTCAACCGAGCTTTCCACCTGTAAGGTAAAGCAGGCGTTATGCACAGACACAACCATACAGCATTGAATGCATCGAATATTGGTTATGCCGCCAAGCCATGAACTCATTCCGAAGCAATGGGACGGACTATGGGTAACAACACTAGGCTAAAAATTCTAGAAACATGCATTTACACATTGTAAATAATAAAAAAAATATTACATAATAAGGAAGTGAAGTTCAAGCGAGGTTTATCAAGGGTTTTGAAAACCATATAAGCACAAATAAAAAATAATCTGTGTTTTACTGGCTCTATGTACTAACAAGTATTCAATAAACAGCATAAAAAGTAACAATAGAATAGACAATACAAAAATACTCTGTTAGCAAACGGGATAATAGCTAATACTAAAAGCCGGCATTGGCTAACAGCACTGAAAACACGCCTGGCCGTCCAAACATTCTATGTGTAGCAAGACTAATTCGAGTTCGCACAAAGTGCAACCGGAAATAGCGTTAATTAGAAACCGGGATTACATGATGAGACGACGCATTTAAAGAAAGGGCGATTAAAATCTGAACAAAAATGTATGGTTCAATTAATATACATTCGCCAAAATGATGATTAATGATGAGGAAAATCTATGGCGGTTGGAAGACCAGTACAGTACCATCATAGTATACTCTAGGCCTCTAGGATAGAGTATACTATGGTACCATTTACCAGTGAAGCCAATGATCTTGTCACTGTGCCTATAGTGTCGTTAACTTTTCAACCGATCCCAGGCCTTATACCATATCTATTGAATTCTGTCCCCTTATCAGGAATAAAATTTTGGACTACATATACTCACACTGTTGCAACATAACCTTCCCCATCACGGTTACCAGTTTTGGTTTTAATGCAACGGATGATACGCGTCACCTAATTTGTCATGATAAAAAGGAGTAAAATTAGAATACACTGTCGATGCAATCATCTGATAAATGACATTGGGAGAGTTACCATGATATCGGCTCAATTTTAACTCAAAGAAATCAGAACCAAACTAGAATTGTACACAATTATGCAGAACTCCCGTTGTTGTCAGTTGTAAAGTCTCACATTATCACCACTAGTACTAGGGGGCGAGAGGAGATTGGTTACCGTTTTAAGGTCAAGTTCAAGTCTGACTGTGCCACCCAGAAGGGGACAAGAGTCCGGATTCTAGTACGGTTATTTGAATATCAATTATGTTTAGGGCTACGAAAATTAGTGCTAAAGCTTATTGTCAGAGTGGGATTGGAACCCAAGACTAATTAGTACATGAGTAGATTACAACACGTAACACTTAACGACTGAGCTACGAGAACGGGACAAGAGTAAGAAAGCTAGTACCGCTATTTGAATATCACCTATGTTATTAGGATCCGAGCCCGGGACACTTTACTTCACCAGAATATCCTTTACCCATTATGTACGCGTTTTAATACGTCATAATACGTTCTTCAAAATTCGTGGCAATGCTGAAGTTCGAAATGGCTGAAAATTCAAGTATTATTGTTTCATGACAGGTACCGTGGAGCAGAGTGATTTTTATATACTGTCCTATACTGGCATCACGCGAATGAATTTTTTCGTTAAATTGTTTGGTATTTATGCTGGTTTTTTATTTATTACTGTGGCGAAAATAAGAGATAACACTGTGTACTCTCTCATAATGACCGTTCTGAGATTCAAAAGGGCGTTCATGTATTGATTTACTCCGTATTTTATTACTCCATAGGACCGTAACATGTGTACAGTGGTGACTCAA
The DNA here is from genome assembly GCA_013436065.1 of Halocynthia aurantium. Lineage (NCBI taxonomy): Eukaryota > Metazoa > Chordata > Ascidiacea > Stolidobranchia > Pyuridae > Halocynthia > Halocynthia aurantium. The sequence continues at coordinate 217,562 of QXVX01010849.1, read as the reverse complement.
TTCCTCATATCATATCAATAGATGTATCGGTTTAAGGAATATACGAGGCAATAGATTCAGCTACTCAAAATAATGGTACATTCGTGTATAAGAATCAATCGTCCGGTAGTTATAGCCATTCTCAATTCTACGCCTACGTGTGAGCTAATGTAATTCTCAAGTATGAGGATTGATGCAAAAGTTTTTCTTATAGGTTTTCTGTCAAGTCTGTAGGCGTTTGAACATGTACTGTTAGCATATCTCGTGATCTATTAAATTGGTTAGTTTCGCTTGGTTAGAAGGTATTGGTATACATATTCCAGAGAAACGCCGTGAGCAATATTTCGTTTTCATTTAACTATGATTTATTATAGATATTTATAAGGCCACATCGCATGCTCCAGGGTATTTTAATAAATAACTTATTTATAAGAATTATGAGAGAAATTTGATTGGTTCATAACCGGTATACTGAAGTCATTGACGCAGATTCGGCTATCCTTTACTCAGGGTTATATTGAGCAAGTTATGTATCTTTATTCCGTGTAATATTGACACTATCGAAACGTTACGATAAGCTTTGCTATAACAAATAACAAACGGTCTATCTATAGTTTGATGGCAACTCAGTAGAACTGTAGCGCAGATTGAATCGTTTTTTTTTACAAACTGGAAGGGTATACATAGTATACATACACACTTTCGTTTTTTGTGTTGAGATATAGCAAAAAAATACAATATGCTCGGTGTCGGTTTCCTGCTTCTTCTTTGCTGCAGTTATTCCATGGTAAAATTTACGCAATTGCATATTCAGAGCTTAAAAACATTCATCTTATTTGGTTTCTTTTTCTATTTCAGGGATACCAGTGTTCTGACGGCGTTCACTACTGTGACAGTAAGTACCGTAGTAGTGGTTCTTGTTACCAATATGGGATGTGCAAACTAAGGAAGATATGTGTTAGCATAAAATTGTAAAATAGATCGCTATTTCCGTGACGCTGTTTGTTTTATTTCATTTTTTTATTGATAATTCACTTTCAGTTTGGTTTATGGATAACACTTAAACGATATTTTTATTATTTTCCAGCTGGCTGGTGCTGCGGTTATGGGCAATGCTGCTACTCCGTTTATACATTATGGTGTAAGTAAATCGTTATATAGATATCATCAATCTTCAGTCAGTGAACAGGAATTTATTCTCCCTCAATCTACGTATTCAAGTGTGGTTGAACAGCAATTTTCTTTCTTTTGGTTAATTATTAACGTATATTTATTGCGACCACAAAGCCGTATCACGCAGGTTACCGATACTTCAATTGTCCCCATTAAACCTCATGGATAGATTCTTGGGAAGTGCGCCTTTACGTGTAACGACGTTAAAGGAAGACAATTATGTTTATTAAATTTTACATTTTTTTCTCTTCAACGGTATGAAGATTTTTTTAAGGGCTTGATGTACTGCTTTCTTTCCCTACATGATTAAATGAATGGTTGGATATTTAATGGGATGAAGTGACAGAAAAGAAAATCATACAAAATTAATTACCATTCTCTTATCTCAGATTTCTGGCTGATCGTAGCAGTTCTCTTCTTCATCAAAGTAGCATGCATTTCCCTGTACATAAGGCGACGTCGTAAAAGGGCTAATCTTCAATACTTGTCTATGCCACCTCAAGCAATCACCATCAACACGCAACAACAGCTTTCTTGTCCTCCACCCAACACCAACATGCAGACAGCGGCACACATGGTATATAATATAAAGACATGAAGTTACATAACTCATAGCGGAATCCACTTGAGTATTGGAATGTTTGTGATTGCCTCTATCTTACCTTGTTATGGTTAGAAATCCTTTTAACGTCCAATTAGATAACTATTTGTTGATTTCGTAAGATTCCTTTCGGAATCATGTGATATTAATATCGGTGAGATTCCAGGATTGTAGCAATAGTTAGTCAATGCTGATAACACCTAATTATTGTTCGGCTAAAGACGTCACAGTATGTTTCCTGTTTGCAGCTTCCTCCTCCGTCCTACGCGACTCAGCAAAACCAACCACCGCCACCACCACCAAGCTATCCAAGCGTGAGTGGCCACCCACAGGATTCCACTGTTCAAAAAGACACGAAATTGCTCATTGCTTAGAGTGATATCTATAATTCCTTGAAGTTTTCTTAATTCTTATGCTAAATAACGTTTGTAATTAGTTTGCTTCAATGCGTTTTCGCGTAGTTAATTTTTACAGTAGTGGAACAATTCATGGTCTGGTTCTGTGAACTTTTGTAATTTTAGTAACCGGTGTGAATCGGTATCCCACCACTGTATACTTTCTGTAACCTGCTAGAACTGGAATTCGGATTTTAGCAGATGTTACGTTACGCCTGTACAATCGTTTAACGACCAAATAAAAGCAACTGTACTATGGCTTATCAACATATGAGAACGGTATACTTAGGATTTAAGTTTATTGGCAATGGTACTATAACTGTTATTGCTCGATAGCTAGAATAATGTCAGCGTGAAGAAAAAGTATGACATTGAAAAGTAGTTGAAGTTGAAAGACAACCCAGCGCCCGAAGCGTTTCAGTATATTAAAAATGACGAAGTTGAGGTACAATTGCCGCGCAATTCTACGTTATGTTTTTTTTTGGGGAGATCCCCATATTTCAGTAGAGTTGTTTTGTTTTGATTAGTTTTTAATTTTACCATAGAACATTGATAATTGTGAGTTTGTTATCATTGTGTGAACACAATATTTGATGAAGTTAACTTAAAAAGCTAGTCAATACAATGGATAAAAAGATATTGACAAGCGGAGATAAAGAACGATTGTTGGAAAAAATTCAGAAGGAACTTTCACCTGGATGGATTGTTCGTTTTTCGAAAAAACACGAAAATCGAGTTTATTACTTCAATCTTACTAACGGAAGACGTACATGGAGAAATCCTTCCTACTCAGGTATTTTTCAAAACAAATATACTCTAATGGAGTTCTATAAACGATATTCTTTAGGCAATTTCTCTTTCTTATTATCAAATATTGGCAAACATTACATAATTAATAATCGCCGAACTGATGTGTATATTGGGTTGGTTGAGTTAATAAATATATATTATATATTTTTCAAAAGATGTTGAAGAAAAAAGGCCTAAAAGAAATCGCCTTAATCGTGAAAGAACTTCTCCAACTTCTAATAAACCGGGAACTTCGAAAGAGAAATCAGGATTTTGCCAAATATCTAAGACGCAAACAATGAATGATACAAGTAATTTAGGCCAATATCAAAAACAATCAGAAAATAAAAAAAATCTTACTAGAAAAGTAGTAAAAGTTCGATTTGACCCCTTGCGCCGGTCAGAACCACAGAAAAAGGTTGTCAAGCTTCCGAGATTACCAAACCATTCTGAAGAACAGATCTCGAAAAAAGATGGAAGAAGCTGTGATATAAAAACAAAGAGAAAAAATTACATACGAAAAGAAGATGTAACTTGTAAAATAAAAGCTACTTCTGAAGATGTCGAGATGGTTGAGATAAGTTTGTCCTCGTATGACAAATCGGCTAATGAAATAGTGAAATCAAAAAGAACAATGATTACAGGTGGTAGGACATCGTTATCAACTTGTTATTCTTTCACAAACCTTAATGAGCAAATTGTATTTGCAGAATCTGTGAAGGAAAAAATTCCCAAAACTATTGCGGTACTCGACACAAACATATTGCTGGATAAAAAGTCGCGCAACACTATTGAAGATTTCTTTTCTTTCAATTCCATTATCTGTATAAAGCATACAAAGATACAACTCATAGTTCCATGGGTTGTTTTACAGGTTATTTAAAACAGTTGGGCATGTTCTACTAAGTTTTGCTGTGACCTAAAATTTATTCATGTCTGTTTTATTCTAGGAATTGGATCACATGAAAAAAAAACACAGTCAAGCCAACCATGCTATCACTTTTTTAAACAGGTGTCCTGGAACAAAAAATTACTGGAATTTCCTAATTCATAATACCTATAATAATGGTGTTTTTTGTATACCTTGGCAATTAGATTGAGTTATTTAGGCTGTATGTAACTGTTTGAAAATATGTTATTATAGCTTTACTCTATGCCCATCTAGTATATTATCAAGACTACATAAATTAATACTGTGTCTAATATTGTTGAACAGATGCTTTCTTAATCACCAAATGAAAATCCGTGGTCAAACAATATTTGAAGCTGCTTCAGTGATAGGCAAGTACTGTGTTTCAATGGTCATTCTAATAACATACCTTTGTTATCTGTCTTCATTTTTTGATAGATGGACTCTCTGTGGAGATGAATGATGATAGAATTCTCCAGTGTTGTTTCTACATGCAACAATCTGTTCCTGATGGTCTCACAATGTTAATCACAAAGGATAAAAACCTGATGAATAAAGCAATAACAAATGAAATAAAGTGAGCATTATAATTGTGACCAGGGCTGTAGGGTCGAAACAATATTTAGGTTGATGCATCGAATCCGACTAAATGTAAATTTTAACAATAAAATTGTCCGTCAAATTATCACACAACTACAACCATCATTGCAGTTATTTTTCGCATCACATTCCCATCAGATATCAACAAAATAATATGAAAAAGGAATCAAGGCTTTTTGTCAACATTGGAATTATTATTTTTTGATTACATTGAGTTGGGGTCAGTTCAATCATGAATTGAGTAGTCGGAGTTGAATACTTTGTGTACCGACTCCACATCCTTCATACTAACTGTAGTAAATTTTGCCTTCTATTTGAAAACTATTTCCAGATGCTTTACGTCTTTGGAAGATCTCAACCAATTTTTTATTGACACATCATCCAACTCAAGTGAGCAAACAAATTATGGTAGGATGACACTTTAAGTGTATAGTTGTATATTGTTGAGGTGCTATTAAGGTATCTTAATGGTTACCACCTTTTCTTTTAGTGTCAAAAACTTCTGTTGAAGTGAGAATACATAAAAGTAAAGATAAAAGTGTTCTACCGAAACGGAAAAATGCTATATATGACATGACTTGCCAGCATATTGTCTCTGCTCTTAGTTATATATTGGAAAAAGAAATGAAGTCAGCATACAATGAATTGTGGTTGGATATCGTAGTGAAAAAGCCACCTTGGACATTAACAGGTTTCCGGTTGTGACTAAGCCAATAAAGGAATTAATATAAGTATTATTTCAAGTATTTGAATAAATATTTTATCAAACAGATGTGTTACAGTGTGTTAAAAAACACTGGGTTGCAATATTCAAGATGATGGAAGTTGATCATCTGATGCAGGTACACGTGCACCGACTGTTAGAACTCAATCGAAAATATCGTAATAAAGGAAATTCTACCATTACGGAGAGTGACTTGAAAGACTGGGTATCTAGTGCTTATCATCTAATACTTGGAATACATATCAAGGGGAAATATAAGTATAATGTGGAAGAGAGAATTGTAGCCCTGAAGGTAATTGATCGTTTTCACTGGTATTTTTTATTCGTAATTTCAACTTCATCAATTGTGTGAACGTAAATAATCAGGAATTTCTCAAGGAGCTAACTTGTATTCCGGGAACAAATAAAACAGCAGGCCAGAACACAGGTAGTTGCATCATCTGTGTATATTATTGGTAATGAATGTTTCTGCCAGCATGATATTGCTTGATAGTACCTTGCTGTTTCAGGGGTTGAATGTATCATGGAGACAGTACAGGAGAAAATGGATGTCAGCGTATTTTGGGTCGTTCTGAATCAGGTAATTCCAATATATATTCAGGATGGTCATAGGTTTTAGGTCTCTGGTCTCTAGCGAGTTGAGCTAGCTTGTTCAGTACAGTATGATTATTAGTAAACTTACTTTCATTGCCAGATATGGACATCTATAATAACACATTGTGCAATGATCTTCCAAAGCCTACAATTCATCCCTTCCAGTATTGTCAACTCTCCCGAGTTGCAACAAGCAATCCACGCTACGTATGAAAGCATTCCTGATGCAGGGACATCTGCTCACGCACTTCCGTTTTTTGGGGAGCTAGTCGGCAGTCTTCACGTATCTCTGGAAAGGTAACCAGTAATTCTGGTTTATATACCAACAGAAACAATGAAATCTAATATTCATTGAACTCAGATTGCTCCAAATGCTTAATAACAATAAGGGAGAATTCAGAGAATTCTTACAAACACTATGGACTACTGTTCAGGCATTTTCAATCGACTGCAATCCACAAAAGTAAGTTTTGGTAAAGATAAATAATAGAGATCATGCATTATTTATTACTACCTTGTTCTATTCCTAGTCTGCTTCCTGTATGCGATGAGTTAGCGAATGAAATAGAAAATAGTCAAGAGATGCAACACAGACTGGCGTTTGGCTTACGTCAGTTGGGTGATGTTAGAAGCAATTTAGGAGAATGCAGATTGGCAATTAAAAAGTTGTCTGAAAGCTAATAAAAATAAACTTTGAAAGTAGATTTGGTTAATCTATACATTATGATATAGTTAAGGTAGGAAGATTCTATGTACAGTACCTTTCCACTTGCTGTTGTCGATTTCTTCTTGAACATAGACTTTTAAGTGGAGTGGCATTAAAAAACTCGATTCTACAGTAGGTCAAATTAAATTAACAGTTCACCACCTACAAGGACTTTCCACTATATAGCAACAGCTTGGGGATTGTGCTCAAAGACATGGCTCTGGTCAGGTTTGAACCCGTTACCTCTCCAATTACATTCTTATATAAATCTACTACCATATTTTCCATAATTACATCACCAATACTCAATATCCATAGTTATCTCTAATTTACCATTGTGCAGCTTTCATGTATTCAACATTCAATAATTTGGTTGCTACAATAGGTCTTAGCTAAGCTGTTAAACAATTTTCCTACCACCTGGATTTTACCTGACGACTAAGGACCTATGTTACGACTAGAAGACTAAATCCACAAGTGAAGTAAAGATTTGTAATAATTTTCAAGATATCTCCGTGAATAATAACTGGAGATTAGACGCACAATAGAAATTTACCTAGAAATAAATAAATGGTTGGAGCGAAAAGAAAACAAGCGTAGGAAATTACACTTTGGGCCAGGTCGCTATCTACTGCAAAAAACATACATCGCTGGGTAACTGCATGCTTCACATCATGCCACTGTAGCAGACAGGGGAATGGTACAAACACGCCTCATAATAACAATATCAGAAAATATAATTAGATAACCCGAACATTTCTTTTTTAATTTATAAAGAGCAACAGAAAACTTGCTGGTCCATTTCAGTACGCAGTTGAGAATTATATCGTTTGAGGGACATCATTTATTCTATGGAATATACCTTTGTCATCTGACATTTCGAGTAAAACACATTACAAAATATCCGATTCGAACTGTTACAACTCATCCTTGTCTTCCGCACCACCTTCGGCGCCACCTTCTTCACCACCACCACCACCACCAGCACCCTGATAAAGTTTGGAAACAATAGGTTGTACAACTTCTTCCATTTTCTTCTTTTGCGCATCGTATTCTTCCTTTTCTGTGCCTTCCTGATGCTCTTCAAGCCATTTGATGGATTCCTCTACAGCTCCTAACACGGTCTCCTTATCTTCATCAGAGAGCTTTCCTCCAAGTTTCTCTTTGTCATTTACTTGGTTCTTCAAGGAGTAGGCGTAACTCTCTAGTTCATTACGAGCTTCGACTCGTTCTTTCACCTAGTATGAAGGTATTTCATTAAACATTGCCTTAAAGAAGTGATTTCCACATCTATGCACCCAGAAAATAACTAAATCGTACACCCGCAGTTGCAAAATAAAACCCAGTTGAAGGTAAATAGAACAAATATTTTATCATTACAAAATCAACACATCATTTACTAATGGCTCATCTGTCTGATGTGGACGACACACGTTTTATCGCCCGGATTTAGTTTAACTATTTTAGAGATTCTACCTTAGCATCGTCACTGGCATACATCTCAGCATCTTTGACCATGCGATTAATGTCTTCTTTTGATAGCCTGTTATCGTCATTCTTAATCGTGATCTTTTCTTTATTGCCTGTGCCCTTATCTTCTGCAGACACACGAAGAATGCCGTTGACATCAATTTCAAAGGTTACTTCAATTTGTGGAATTCCTCTTGGGGCAGGTGGGATACCAGTAAGATCAAATTTACCGAGATGATGGTTGTCTTTGCTCATGGAACGTTCACCTATAAAGTAATATTACAAGTCAGTGAAAAACTGAGCATGCTAAACGTAAACCTTTCAGGTCGAATGAATTACCTTCCAAAACATTTATGGTCACAGTTGGTTGGTTATCAGAGGCAGTAGAAAAGATTTGAGACTTCTTGGTAGGTACAACAGTGTTACGCCCGATTAGTTTGGTCATCACACCACCAACAGTTTCAATACCGAGAGTCAATGGGCAAACGTCGAGAAGCACCAGATCACCTGAAAAAATCATATTTGATTATACAGTTACCACTGTAAGGTAACAAAGCATTAAAATTTCCAGTTTTACTAACCAGTGTTAGATTCTCCACCAAGTACACCAGCTTGAACAGCAGCGCCGAAGGCAACAGCTTCATCTGGATTTATGCCGCGGTTTGGTTCTTTTCCGTTGAAGTGTTCTTTCACGAGTTCTTGAATTTTGGGGATACGAGTCGAACCGCCAACCAGCACAACTTCATGAAGTTCATTCTTATTCAAGTCCGAGTCTTCCATTACTTTTTGGACAGGCTTCATTGTGGATCGGAAGAGATCCTAGAATAACAATTCGGTAAAAATAAGTCCATATCATATAGAAAATATTCTACACAATAACTTGGGGTCACCAAATAAATATTATAACACCATTATGTAGAGGTAAGGTCATGTAAACTAATCAGGAACAAGTTCCTTCTAGTACCCATTTTATCTTACCATGTTGAGTTCCTCGAATTTTGCTCTAGTAAGAGCTTCAGAGAAGTCCTCGCCATCAAAGAAACTCTCGATCTCTACTCTGACATTGTGCTGAGAAGAGAGTGCTCGTTTTGCCTTTTCAACTTCTCTTCTGAGCTTCTGTACAGCTCTGTTGTCTTTCCTCACGTCTTTGCCTTTCTTCTTCTTGTACAATTTCATGAAATAGTCCATTACACGTTGGTCAAAGTCCTCTCCACCTGAAAAGTGTTAAAATGAAATCTTTGGTTTCTATCCGTTGTAGTAACATCACAATATTGGGACTATCGTAAAGTCAAAATGATATTATTACTTACCTAAATGAGTGTCACCATTCGTGGCTACTACTTCAAATACACCATTGTCAATGGTGAGCAATGATACATCGAAAGTTCCACCGCCCAAATCAAATACAAGAATATTTTTTTCTCCATCTTTTTTGTCGAGGCCATATGCTATGGCAGCAGCAGTTCTGTGAATTATCAAAGTCAAACTTAAGAACCATCATTATTCTAAATAAAATGAAAATAGGCAAAACGAAATAACAGTGGACACTTACGGTTCATTGATGATTCTCATAACTGTCATTCCAGAAATTACCCCAGCGTCCTTGGTCGCTTGTCTCTGGGCATCATTGAAATAAGCTGGGACAGTTACAACAGCGTGGGTGACCTTTTTACCCAAATACGCTTCTGCGATTTCCTTCATTTTTCCAAGAACCATAGCACTGATTTCTTCAGCAGCAAACGTCTTTCGATGAAAAAATTCAAGTCAAATTAGAAAACATGTATGGATATAAAACTTAAATATAAATGGATATAAAAAATTAACATACCTTTATGCCCTCTTTAGTGTTAACCTGAATATGTGGCTTTTTACTTTTCTCAATTACTTTAAATGGGAAATATTTTATGTCGCTTTGAACAGTCTTTTCATCCCAAGTTCTACCGATTAATCTCTTGGCATCAAAAACTGTGTTTTCTGGATTCGACGTAAGCTGGTTCTTTGCCGCATCTCCGATAAGTCGTTCTCCATCTTCAGTGAAGGCAACGTACGATGGAGTGATTCTATTACCTTGGTCATTGGCTATTATTTCGACACGACCATTTTGAAACACACCAACGCTGAAAATAATTATTATAACAAAGATTAATAATAAAATAATTAGAACCACAACAAAAATGGGCTACATACTGGGAGCAGAACAGTTGTGCTATCAGATAAATAATATCATGCAATGTCTCAACAGCTGTGAGATATCTCTAGTCCAGTTGACAAGATATTACCAAACTAGGCAAAGCAAGAATACTTACCATGAATATGTTGTTCCTAAATCAATACCAATTACCGTGCCAACATCTTTCCCTGAATCTTCTGCAGTTGAGCATAAAGATATTAGGGTGCAGAGCACAGTGAACACGGAAGTTTTGAACATTTTCTGAACAAGAAAAATAACATTAGTATCATAAGTAACGGAATCGATTTTCAATAGCTTTGCTAAGATATAAAAATTAGATCTTACCATTTACGTCCGTGGTAATAACAGTGAATAATTTCTCGGGATAGATTCCTACACTTACGGTAAATATATATTATGTACTCAACTGTAAAGTAAAATGAACAAAGATATAAGGGGTACTGAACAAGCACTCCGATAACTACCTGTCGCGATGAACATATTACATATCTAATCTAGTATCTACTTCAGTTTTTTCTTCTGAGCTACTCCACAGTCCTATAACGATGTATAGAAGAGATTTTATCTAATATCCGCACTATATTTGCTGCGAGCCTTAAATTGAGTAAGACCACGTTACGGCCACGATAGGTACCCGCCTCTAAATCGTGTGTACTTTTCTGATTGGCCAGTTCAAAGGCCTGTGGTGATCTCTCATTGGCTCATAAAAGCTACGTCATACAAGATTCCTCCGTCGCAATCAAAAGTCGTGAATCAGCTGTTTATCGAGTTGTAAACTAATTGTTTCTTGAAAGAATTGGGCTATTGCAACAAACCTGCGTTATAGTGACGACGGAAGGAAATACAGCAAGGCTTGCGGTGTGCTAATTCCATTGCGTTATTAATACCAAATAAAATCGGTTTGACTGTAGTCACACGTGGCGTAAGACTAGTGAACATTTTTCAAGTAAAGGACACGTTGCATTTATTTCAACATTCTAAATGCCTCTAGGCCCCTAATTCCATGCAGTTCATCTGACTGCGACAAATTTACAATGTCAGCTTGGAAAGCCGAGGAAAGTGACTTTCGATTTTGATGCTCCAATCTGAAATCGATTCTCTTTTATAGGACATTTTGAGTACAATAATATCTCTCAAAAATCTAGTTACACAATTTCAATGGAAGTTGTAAGATCCATTTGTGAATTTTACGATTATGGAAGTTTCGTTGTTGGGGTTTTTGTATTTCATAACGTTGGCAATTTATTATATTGAACTATTACTGTAAGCATCTACATTCTACGCCGTTACCTTTCATTTTACTCACAATCACATAGAAAATCATATTGACAAGTAACATACTCGAAAGCACAAATGGTAAAACCATATTTAAAGACTATGGTAAAACTTAACGTCATAAACGAAATGATCACTACGACCTCTAGCGGAGTTAATCATCTATACTGAGGTTCACGCCGAAAAAAGGTGACTGGCGTAACTCCGGTGTTCCGCAGTTATTCATGCAATAATTTTCGTCCTACTTCATGACTAGTGGTACTTTGCTATCTTGATTCTTGATGTGTCATGATATTTTCCACACAATATAGACAAAAGAAATACTTCAATATTTTTAAATGTTGAATACCAGTATACCAATCTACATACATGACGGCTCGCAGCTTCTATTTAAATCTCATATACACAGAGCAACGTAAAATATAGGAAGTAAAACCATAAAAAGAATTACTAACTGTCATAAAGAAAAAAGAAACCATATCTGCTAAAGAAACTATGCAATCAGGAAAACTCCAAAAAGACTTCAAATTCAATTTTTCCACTGCTAGATTGACCAACATTGATTGTAGTGTATATGATAAAGGTCTGATATTTCACAAGCCGATATAAGTTCAGCATTGAATTTCTGAATCTATCATGAGCATAATTGTAGAATATATATGCTCTATTAGTGAGAACATCACCAATATTGGGCCATGTACCATTGTAAAATATTACAAGGGATACTGAATCATAGAACTTAAAAATTAGAAGAAACATGATCAGCAAATACAGCTGCGCTTTTACTAACAAAGACTTGAAGAATTTATTCAACGCTAACCACGCCTGATTCATCAATTTGGCTGACCAAATCTTTTATAGCCTTTTGACTCAAGTGACGAGCAGATTTAATTTCGTTCAGTGATATAGAACATCTTGATTTGAAATGTCTACGTAGGGTCACACAGTTCTTGATTTCTTCAATAATGGTCTGGAACAACAAAAAATCAAACAAGATAAGACAATAAACAACATAACTTGCTGGAATGCAATTATTATGTGCTAAATAATTAGGAAATAAGCGAATACCATTCCATGTTTTCAACATAGAGAGGTATAAAATCACATATACCCTGTTTAAATTAATTGTGTGATGATGAATGAGTCCTTGAATATGATTCATAATGGAGTATAAAGGGTGTTCTGAAATTCTGTGCACTCGCAAGAGACCAGGGGTGGCCAAAGTATTTCATGCAAGAGCATTCATACAAACCAGCAATGTTCGAGAGCCGCAAGCTCATAATTCATTTTACGTTTGCATTGGAAAATGATTTGAGTTTATTATAGTGGATATAGCTAGAATTTCACAAGAGCCGGAAACAAGAGGTCACAGAGCCGCGGTTTGGCCACCGTTGCAATAGACACATGAAAGGGAATCATTGAAATTTCCCTCATATATTATGTAATAATAATTACTGACCGGAACATGTAGCAGAGTATTGAATTCCATTAAGTCGTGCAAATTATCAAACGCTTTGTTCGAATACTGGAAATTGAACGTTGAATACGGTGATTTTGGAGTGTCGAAAATGGCAAAGTCACCATCTTTGTCGTCAGGCTCCCTCAAAACACCTATTTAAAAATTCCAAAGTTGAAATTGATTTTCATTAGGGCCACAATAAGAATAGGCATAATAGTCTTACCTGGCTTTTTGTATTTTCGAAATTGTATATTGCAAAGAACAAAATGAAGAATAACAGGTGCCTTCTCGTTGTCATCATCTTTAAAAACATAACACTCTTTCATGCCTTCCCTTTCGAAGACGCTTGTGTCTATTTTGGGGAAGGGAAGGTGTTTAAGGCGTGCCCATTTCTCAGCTAGCAATATCTCCTATAAAAAGAAAGCATTCGTAATCTGTGTGCAGTTTGACACAAGAATCAGGCTGCAGTTGTTTTTTGACAATTTATCACGAAATCAATTCTGTGTAATAAAGTATGATCATTTAAAAAAATTCCCTTGCTGTTACTAATATACGATAATAGAATAGAGATACCACGGGACCATCACAAATTTTGTGTATAGTAAGATTATAAAATGAAGCAAGAAGACTTGCCTTGAAAGGTTGACTATTCTCTGAAGGTCTCGCACTGAAATCAAATGAAATAATGAGATCTACAGCTCTCTGTGGTCGTAGAATTGCCGGATAAGGTGAATTGAAAGTGAGGCCCGAATCGACGAGATGAACTTTTTTTCTGAAGCATTCAATTGGTTCATCAATGTGTTTGAATTCGTCAGCTGTTTATTCATACAATACAGAATAATATGATAGCTAACTATATTCCGAATTCGCATTTTCTTTAGTTGTGGGAATAATTATGGAAAAGCGGTATATTTCAAATATATAGAGAAGCATATATCATATATAGACTACCTTCTGCGATAGTTTCTTTGGTAGTAAATGGAGAAAGTGGATAAGACTTATTCAACGATAATCCTCTCATGTAGTTCAATATTTTGCCTGCTCGAAACTCTCTAGTCTGCATTAAACAAGTGAGTGTAAATATTAATAATCAATAATAAACTTTACCTGAAATAACTTCGATAGTACCTGCATGATTGAATACGTATTGAAGACACTTCCCACTAATGTATCAAAGATGCTGTTCTTCTTTTTGTTCGGAGGAGTAATAGGTGACGTTTCTGGGTCAGTTTTTGCTCCGAATGAATTCCAGATGCTGGATAAAAGGCTACCGCGTTTTCCTTTTTCCCTGAAGATAGAAATAATATTTCAAAATGAACAGTTTGAATGTAGTGAGTAATCATTTATTCTTTTCTTGTACAAAGAAGGACTCATTGACATAACTGGAATGGTATAAAACTAGCCAGTTTAATTAGGAAGTACCAAAATAACTATAATACCGTATAGGCTATAATCATGCTATTAATATGCAGGGGGAATTTCCTTTATAGCATTCTAGAAACATGCAGAGCATAAACAGACAAGAAATGTGAATTGCCACATACCACTATTTGTTATTCAGTATTTTCATACATGTTAGTGCCTATACTCATAATGTTAGTTTGCTGGTAATAGTTTGAAACTCTTACAGAGGGTTTTGAAGTTTTGAAAGTTGAAGATGAAACATGCAGTAAGCTAAAGAACTACCGAATTAAATATGACAGGTTGCAATACTATGTATGCATTTGTTAGAAAGTATTATTGTGTATTTGCTTTCAGCAGTTATATGAGTTTCTTTTGTGGTTAATTGAAGCCTTTTTTTACCTTCTCTCTGATTGTGGGGATCCTGTTAACTTACTGAACCAACTTTGTTTTTTTCCATTTGGTCTGCTTTCAACCAATAAAAATTAATTAGAAATAGCAAAAACAAAACGGATTCCACTTATCTGACGTTTTCACCAAGATTAGAAAGAAAACGGAAATCCAATTTAACGCACACAACAAATTAATCGCATTTAAACAACTAAACTTTGTTGAATTTCGAATTTAACTCACGCAGCTGCTTCAAGATATCTTGCATCTTCTTCAGCATCATGAAATTCTTCTTCTTCTTCTTCTCCTTCCTCTTCATCGTCTTCTTCATCCGACTGTTCTTCATTAACAGGTTTGCGCTTACCTTCAGACAGGTTTTCACCTAGACAGCAGTTTTCAATTCAATATTTATTAAACTAAAACACAAATACCCATACTTACTCATTTCCTTATTCAATTCCTCTCTGATGTCCTCATTCTCTGCAACAGACTTGGAAGACCGATCGGCTTTATTTTTTTCGATAAGTCGATTAAAGAGAATTGAGAAAGCACTTCCCCATATTCCCTAAGTGAAATAAAGCACCAAGAATTAACTACGGGAATACAGCCAAACTCCACTTAAAGCTCATGATGCGTTTCAAACAACAGAGCACTAAGCAAATCACTCCTGAACATGGGGTCGTTGTCGTCGACTGACTGAACATATAAAATGAGTCATTAGAACTCTGGGATTGCTTCACTTGTTTGACATAGACTCAAAGTTAGTGATTAGCTCTTTAGCATTACAGCAGAAAGTGCAGGGATATTGATGAAGACTAAAACAGGCGTATCATACCACTGTGGAAAACAATATCTCCTGTGCATCTCAGAGTTTGAAAATATTAATATTAATACATAGAACTTTGAACCATAACGCAGCATGATAGAACGTTTGTTACCGTTTATACATAAATCAAACATATGATAAAAACTTTCAGTAGAACTTATTTTATGTTCTACGATTTATGTAAAAATTTTATCAAATGTTCTATCATTTCAAAGTAGGAGAAGGTTTACCTGTAAGAAGTGCAACGGATATTCATCAAACTTCTTCGCCAGAACTCCCATGAAAAATTTACTGCCAAACAGTTCCGTTTTCATGAACGTACCATATTTTGCAATTCCAATTTCATATGGGGTGAATTCAACCCAATCTGTTTTACACATTGAAAATTTAAATAACTTTACAAGTCATTGTTAATATTACAAATAGGAGTACAAAGGAGTGTTAGCAAAGTAATTTAACTAAGTAAAAGTCATACCATGAAAGGTCATAGCAGACATATTGGGCCGCACATGAAGGCAAGTAAGCATGGGCATTGGTACTGTTCCTCTTTTTATTTTATCTTGGAAATCTGAAAGCTTGGCGATTTCCATTCTCTGAATAAGAGAATTGCATGAATACAACCAGTCCTAGCATAAGCTAAATATGATTTGTCTTAACAAATGTAATAGAATTTGACAATCACCTCTTTTCCCAATAGCGTCTCACCAATAAGCATGCCAAAGAAATCCGTGAAAGTTACTGGTTGTCCCATTTTTTTCTTTTTCCTCAGTCTAGTGCTGTAGCGCATAAGACACTGGGGTCTCATCAGCCAAAATGGACTTGAAGCGATTTTTTCACGAAGCTCCTTGTTAACAGTACCCGGACCCTTCGCTGGAAAATCTTCATGAGCGTATAGCGTGCTGATATACCTGTACAGACATACAATAATTTAAGTCCTTTCTAAATTAGCTAGGGGTAATGTCTAATCGAGGTCTCAGGGTCACAATGAACTCATTTTATGGAGGCTTCATTTTTTTACATGAAGGTATTGATGCAAATAATTTATTTATATGTTATAATTTACCAAGATGAACCGGATAGTCCAAGAATGTAAGTGGCGCAATCAAGAATGCCAGAATCATAGAGAGCTTTCACAGCTCCGGAATATCCTGTCATAGCACGAAAGCCTCCGCCTGAGCCAAGTATAGCAATTGTTGGAGTCTGAGCAGATATAAACAATTTATTATCTATGCTATCCTGTTATTTTAAATTTTAAGGTGATATTTCGAAGCTGTTTACTGGGGGGAAATATATTGATCTCTGGTATATAATCTTGCTAGCAAATAATTATATATAAACATTTCCCTCTGCTCCCAAAGTTTTAATATTTTACCAACAACAAATGCATTCTTGTTCAAATCCTATTTACACCACAAGAATTCACTGCATTAGATAAGGTCGAACACCCACAAATAACTTGGCAATGGAATTAGGGCAGTAAATATCTATATACAGTATAAGGAAACTCAAATTCATAACGTGAGGTTACAGGACATTTTTTGCCATAGCTATTGTATACTAATGATGCATTTAGACATGCAGATTAGAATGTAATGTTATTAGTAAATGACATAATATGTCAGTGTTCTTCGTTAGCAAAAACTCTAAAAGTTTCAAAATGTTCAAAACAAATGAAAGGTTGAGATAGAGCTTGGCAGGAGTATTATATTTTCTGCATTTCTACTGTTACTTCACACAATTTATAACCAAATCAAGAAATGACTCAGCAAACTGCTGTACAGTTAGCTCTCTTTCGTAGCCTACACATTACAATACAAAGATGCAATACACATACTTCAAGCAAGCGTTTCGGACCACCGATCTCAATAATTTTCTTCATAGATTCACAAACGTTTCTCTTTCTCAATGATTTGAATTCTTTTTCTTCTTTGCACAAGGCAAGACTGTATCGTAGATCTGGCTTATACCTGGATTAAAAAAATTTCATCGTTTCGATATAATAGGAGACTAAAACTTACGAACAAGCTCCATAAAACAGCTATTACGACCTTTATAAAATCATTTACCGAAAGTGAGGAGCATTTAATAAAAAAAAATTGACGATGCAAGTTATTTACAGCTTTTCCTTACACAAAAAGTAGTGTTTTATTGTTACAATGATATTCCGCCACTGGCATGTATCGTATACCTCGTGAGAGAACAGTACAGAATTTGGAACCCTGATATTTTTACATCCACATTTCATTCCAGGCAACCAAGATATAAATATATCACACGGTAAATAAAAATTATAACTAGGTAACTTAATATAGAAGACCATTTCGCTATTTATGTCTATAACAACGTCATAATTATTTGTTCTAGTTATATCCGGTCACCGATGATTCCCTAGCCAACAAGGGCATGCGCATATGAATAACAAGAAGACGTAACACTGCGAAATCCCCACCACTCTATTACGTTCGATCCATCGTTATTACGTAATTGGAGAATAAAATTAGGTCGCTTCCAACTTTGATCTAAATTGCTGAAGATGGTCAGTAGAGGTGATTTGGCTTGTCCGACAATTTTAGGCAGATTATACATAGTGAAAATTATTTTTGGACTATTTTCAAATGATTACTCATCACTATAGACAGAAAACACGCTACCGTCATGATGATGTAATGAAGCGTCGAATATGCGTTGCAATAACACAACTAACCATGTGATTGCTTGCGTAGGTCACGACAGTAACTATTTCTCACCTTTTCATGACTTTTACTAGCGCTTATTATTTACAGTACTACGAATTTACTACGCTATTTATTACCTACCCAATAATGTTTGTTTGTATACTTCATTTATCAGTATATTATATTGTGAAGTGAATTCAAATTGCATTGGCATTTATCCCCTAATAATCGATTTATAAACGTTACTTACACAGGTTGCATTGTGAACTCAATATCCACTTCCGATGTCTGTAAAAATAATTTAAATGCTTTGGTTCGGCGGTACTATGAATAGATGAATTATAAATACAAACTATAATATTTATGACAGTATTTTAGCTATTCTATTCATATCGTACTTCGAAAAAATTGAACGTTTTCTTTATGGTTCCATCAACTGGTACATCAGCCAGATCAAATTCAACTGAACCGATCAATTCGTCCACCGAGTAATTTGAATCCATCAGAGTGATCTAAATAAGATAATTAAACTTTTTTATTAAATGACTATCATATTATTATGTAGTGCCTGCTACAATTTCAATCATAACAGATATTTTATTACTTCCGTGTAGATTGAACGTGCTTCGGTAAAATTTTAAAAATGTTTGACATTTCGCTAGCATGTTCAATATACAGCAGGTCCTCGAACAAATTCGCTTCGTTGTAGCGTTGATGAGAAGGGAAAAAAAGAAAAATGCAGAAAGTTCTCAACAACATCCCGAAAGCTTACCGATTCAGGTCGTTTGTTTTCGATAGGATAATGGCTTTTGTGCGTGATGTTATACCGCACAACACTAATAATTGACAGGAAGAAAAGTTACCTGGCTCAGAAAAACTGCAGTTAATGATTCCACTCTGATCATTCACAACAGTGATCTCACTTGTCAAATGCCATATATATTCTCACTCAATGATGCTATTGGCAAAAGTGATAGAAATGGAGCTATAGCCAATATTTGCTTAAAATAAATAACTGTGTCCAAGCTAAAGATTTCAAGGCATTTTTTTCCAGTATACTGCAATAGACACTGGTCATGTGCCAGATATAATCTTATTCACTGATGCTATTGGCAAAAGTGATGAAAATGGTGCTAGGACAAATATTCACCTAATGAAATTACTGTCTAAGCAAAAGGTTTCAAGACATTTTTCCCGGTATAGTGCTATTGAATCTTGAAAATTTGACGGTGATGCAAGTACGTAGTATAGTTTAAAAAGCTTCCAACCTTTTCTAGATGAATCGGTTGATGTATATTTTAAATGAAGTTTACTATTTATCACATTAATATACATACCTCGGCGATGACTTTTTCGCTAGCACTATTCTTGGGTTTCAGATAATAATTTAATTCTTCATCCCACACTGGATTCGGGTTATTGTCAATATGACGAGTTCGCTTTTTCGCGTCTGGGGATTCGCTTATGAAAATGACTATATAAGGATCTGGAACATCCACTGAAAAAAAAAATTGATTTATTATTGGTAATAAGATTAGCCTATTAAGTTTACTGTATCAGGAGACTTACTAAGGTCGCCCAGTTTTCCCTTGGTGATATTTCTTCCACATACGACTCGTATTGTGAGAAGGGTGCATGGCTCATGTTCAACCTGCAAAGATAGTGGTATTGCAAAAAATAAATAACATAGTCTTTAGTGTAATTTAAATATCATTAACGGTGAACCAAACGTTCCACTGAAATAAATTCTAAGCAGGATGGACATGTCGAACGTGATAGAATGACGTGGAAAGTATGAGTTACCTCAAAAAACTGAAAAGGGTCTGTCTTGGAGGTGGAGCTCTGGCGCACTGAAATAAAATGACAAAAATTAAATTTATAATCAAAAGATAAGAAAGAGTAGGGTAACTCGAAATCTATTTCACTCAGTTACATTACTACAGTATTACAGTACAGTACTACATAAAATTCTACTTCCGAAAACAAGTATCACTTGAAACCATATATTGTCAAACATTTTCTTTTTCATGGGGAAGGATCTGACTTTATGGGGGAGCTCAAAACGCACTCCTTCCAATGGTTTTTGATAAACAAAAGATATACTCTCTCTACTCGTCTCTTCTCCAGTCAAGCTATAACTCAATAAGTTGATGATTACTACTATAACTTGTAATAAACTACAGTAGCAGCATAAAAACACCTTCTTCCGCTGAGCAGCCAGGCGGTTTTGCCCGTTTAAGATAATGAAATCGAGCTATTTCTTCGTCTGTGCATTCTATTGTGTAATTTCGGCACATATAATATTTCAGCGGTTTTTTCTCGCCAATACTCGGTCCAGTGACGTCTTCTGTCGACCAGCTCACGTCTTCAATACCTAAATACGCCGTACTTTTATCCTGAAATTCTTCAAAGGAATCGCTGAACACCTCGTTGTCGTATTGGCTCCGTAGATTAGTGCTAAAGTCATGTTTAATTGAAGAAGATTGCAGGTATTTTTTGTTTGCTTTCATATCGTATTCTCCGGAAAGCATACGCCTGAGACTTCTGCCGGAAATGGAAGCAAATCGCAAAGCTGCGATCGTGGTATTAGACAAGAAGTTCCAACTCTTCTTCGTCCATTCTGGCTGCCTCGTTTGTCTGACTCTTCCTTTATCGATTTCCAACAAATTGATCAAGTCGGGACTTAAATCCTCTGATCTCCAGATGGAAGAACCGAGAGGAACTTCGTAATAGCTAAAATTCCCTGATAATACAGAGTCATTGTCTCCTCCAATCACAACTACCTTTTCATTGAATTCGACCAATTGATGTTTAGATTTAGGTTTGCGAGTGCGGCTTGAGAACAGAATACTTTTATTGTGGAATTTTTCGTTGGTATATTCGGGTTCCAAGACTGTTATTTGTTCTGGTAGGGTTTTTGAGTCCGGTATATTTTCAAAATTTGATAATTCTTTTTCGGTATTTTTCTCTTGTTGTAATCTCTCATAATTTCTGTCATCTGCCGCATTTCGATAACTATCACTAGAGTTTTTGTAAATAGCCTTCCTGTTTGAAGCAATTTTTTTCCGGTCGGGAGGCATTTTTACTGGAGAACTCTTAACTCTTCAATTAACAAGTTGCAATTTAATAACTCTGCGATGAGAACGCGTTGAATACCAAAAAACAAGTGATAGAAATTTGATCGGTATCAGTATATAACATTTAAGCTGTAAACAGTACTTGCTCAAAATATCACGTTGCGAGGACAATAGAGTATCTCAATTTTTGTTCCGTTAGATATTGGCACTTACTTATTTCCTTCTTTATATTTAATCTGCTTGCAGCAACATTTCGCTTCTTTTTGACGCCTGATGATGATATGCCATTGGATACATTTTCATCATCGCCTCCCTCACTAAGAGTCGGAAGTACGGTCGGTTCCTCTTTTTCGAACAACCGGTAAGACATATCTGCCTTGTTGTATTCTAGCACAATAATACGACCTTTCGCTTCTGATGCGCAGTTACTTCTGCCATTACGGAAAATTATTTTTTATACAGATGACTCTTTTGCAGAAAGACTAACTTCACGAGGAAGTGTTAATCACATGCTATTTACCTGTACGCAATTGATAGCAAAAATGGCAAGGCTCGCATATTTTCTGGAACGAATTCACTATTGCTCACCTATTTTTTTAACACAAACGCGACTCGTGAAAGCTCAAGCGTAGAAACCGGAACTGTGACTTTACCTGATAATGTATCTACTGTATGCTGCTTTACTCGATCTTTTGCACGACGTGCTGTAATTGGCGTTTAGGCGATTCTGAGCGGCGTTTTCGCCAAACAAGATACGGCATACTCATGCGTCAAATTAGTCTTTAATAGATATCAAGTGATTATATACATATACAGTACTTCTCACTGAACTAGTAGGTTTGGAGTGATCCGATTAAACCTATATCACCAACCATGGAACACAGTTCGCGAAAAATGCGGGATATTGGACTATTCATTCAATTTTGTAGCTAATGTCTGCTGAATAGTACAGCAGTAAAGAGCCAAGTAGCAGAAAGAAATCCGTGACAAACGTATACAGCGAAAATAGAATTCAATCAAGGTGATAGGTTACATCGCAAGAATACATCGTGTTTCATCACTATTAGCATGTTCATTAGCCCACACCCACACACTCACGAAGAAGATCCGGTAAGCGCAAAAAGTTGATATATAGACAAACTTCCAACCCAATGACTTTCAATTCCATAAAAATATAACTGGGTCAGCACGAAATCCCAAAATTACTCAAAATTCCAACCGCGTGACGTATTTTGAAAACCTAATTACGTAAAAGCTATCTAAGTAGATATTTCTTTCGTCACGAGTCACATGGTGCGGTAGGGTTTGGCAGGTATGGGCTCATATTACGCCCATGTTTGTTTTCAATTCTGACATGGAAAGAATAGTTTACTAAAATAACTCAAATGAAAGTCAATACCGAGAACCAACTGCGGCCAAAAGAGACTCTTTCAACGGCAATCGTGCAGTTCCGGTTTTAAAAGCTAATTATATTTCATCAAATGTTGAACTGGACGAGAAAAACACAGTAAAAAAGATAACTATCGTTTCTGGAAAATTCGATTTCAGGGAGAAATTCATCGAAACTACAACACGTGACAAAGAGAACCTCCTTCGACCAGTTTTAGCTAACAATATATTTTACTGCTTCTACTACTAGTAGAATTCAATAGATGATACAAAAATGGTTCACAGTAAAAAGAGGATGCTGTCTGGATTAGTTGTATGCAAAAGAACAATATAAAATCTGCAAGCTAGGAACAGCTGGGAAAACGCACAATCCGCGATTCAGCGTACCATAAATACAGAGTATCGAATTGGAAAGTAAAACTAAACAAATTGAGGTTTACTTACTGTGAGAATAACGACCTTGTAATGATTCAAAGTTAACCTTGACAGTCGGTCCGATTGCAAGGTTTCGTCGTCGACTAAATAACTGCGTCATTTCAATGACTTAAAAACTAGCAACAAATAAATTTCACAACGCTTTTCATAGTTACTACCGCACAGGCTAGAAATCGCCTAAAAGGCACAAAATAACCATGGAAACGAAGAAAGAGTTACAATATTTTATCTGCTTATTATATTCATATTATTTTCTCTACAGAAGCTCAGTATGAATATCACTTGGCTCAACTATTGTGCTACAATAGTATGTCGTCGATAGCATTTTCAGAGTACGGATTAGGGTAATTAAGGGTTGTAATTCAAATTTATAGGAACTAAAAATGATTGTATAATTACATTATGAGCTTACCTCGAAGCCACTAATATGATGCAGACCGCATACTATGGTAGCATACAATTTGAACCTCCCGAACTATCTGATAAACATTTCATATTCATTTTCCTAAAACACTGCTGTTCATTCTATTACAGCCCTACGAGATATATATTATACAATATGCATATGAGCTGTGACCAGTCGAACGATATATGACATCATTTTCAGGACTCATTGTTATAACTTCCTTCCCCTCTTTGCTCATTACTCTTGGTTGAGGAACTCCGAATAACGGATATTTAGGTCAAGTGAGGAATGTAGCCGACGTAATGCCATGGTTGACTACAAAAAGGCACTCCTCATTTTCCTGGGTCTATTGTAAAACTTTGAAACGGTCTTTGTTCACAAGAACACAGTAGAGTCAAGGACCATTACAAAGGTCCTACTTAGATAGGGCACGCGAGTTCAAAGTTCCAGGTTGAAATAGTATGCACTTTCATTGTAGATTTTGCAAAAGAATTTAAGTACATATCATATCATTATCTTTGTACATGTCATACGTCGCGTAGCGCTGTCCAGCTCTTTCTTTTACTGATTATGTAGCAATAAGCGCCGATTTAGGCAATAGATTAGCATCCACAATACAACTATCAAATTAGCAGAGGCTGTGGATTGATAAGCACTGCTCGATGGAGCATAATATTAGAGTGCCTACATACTGAATGGGAAATACGATCTTTCTAGCAAGTACTTTGAATTCCAAATGACCATTATAAGGCCAAATAAAAAGTACAATAACTAAGTACTAAGAACATGAAATACACATGAAGCTCAACACAAGACCTTACTTGAATCATGCTACAAGATTGCAATGACACATATCACTGACATAGTAACAAGCTTGCCAGCATTGTAGCTCGTTAAAAACTGCCCTAGATTTCGGCTATCTCCGGATAGCAAAATTGAACAAAATATATCGAGCGTGACACAATAAATGTTTGCAAAAAAATATTTCTTTCGTCGAGAATGACACTCTCAAATTTATCCTTATCAGATCGACAAAATTTCGCCAAGCCGTAGTAGCAATTACTATATAATATATATAATCGCGTGTATCGAACTGAAATCTCATAACTGGCATAACATCGTACAACACGAAAATAAAACATTCTATACCACAACTAACATTCTATATCCAGATCAGATGCAACAACAAAAGTATAGTCTGTACACCCCGAGAATTATTTTAAACGCCAAATTTTGATTCAAATTCCAGGTATTCTTCCAGTTTAAATCTTAGGAAAAAGTTTGCTGTTTGAATAGCTCCAGAAATTACGCACGGAATGGGTTTAAGGTTCCAAGGTTCAAATCGAAATGCAAGCTATATTTTAGGGGCAAACAACACACCCAGACTGAGTTATGGTTGCTGGGTCACGGTGAGTTGATATAACATCAAAGGAAGCTTGGATAAAGAAAAATTAACACCGTTGTTTTCGTCGGAACTACCGTATACAAGAATTATCCTTGTTCATTTGGAATATCATGCTAATGGAAACGAATAAATACCCCATAAAATGCTCGCGCGATTCCTGGAAAAGTTTTTAACAGTCGTATGTATCTAAGGCCTCTTTTGTTCTGGACACAGAAATTTCTTCAACTTCTAAAACTACAACTGGCCAAAATAGATTTCTAACGAGCCGATAAAGATAACGAAGAAAAATGGCAGCAATTGAAATACCTGAAACTAATTTCCTCAATCCTAATATCCATCTTTGCTTAAGTACGGGATCCGTCGGCATATCGTATGTGATGCGTTTCAGAATCTCTCTTACATCTACATCGATCTGATCTTCGGCACTCGAATCTTCCGCCTCCGACTCTAATTTATCCTCCAAACTGTCATCGCAGTCATAGAAGCTTACGTTATCGTTAACGTCAGTCATTTGGACAAGTTTGAAGTGAATTTACGACTATACTGAAAACCTGTGGTTTTATTCGTTTTTCCCTGTGATTATACAAAATGACCATTTTTCTCAGCGATCACTATTATTTATACCTGTTTGTGGCGAATTGGGCCTTTTTTCGTCGATTGGCCAATTGTAGTAATGGATCCGAAATAATTTTCACACACCACGGTAATTCAACCTAACAATACTGTCACTAAACAAGAAATGCGTAAGAACGCCCAAAATGAACAAAGAAACAAGGTTAAACGACTCTTCCACGGAGCTCGACGTACCAATGAAATAGCACACCACAGCCAGAGCAACTGGTTAAACAAAGGGATATCACAACTGATTAACTGGAAATTAACTAGGGATTGACACTCCTATCAAAATCGGCAAAGGGAAGAATAGTGATGACGATGACAGTAGTCTATTATTATGTTCAAATATAGCAAGACAAATATATCAAGTCTTTTGACGATATCAATGGTTAGATGCCGCATTGACAAACAAAACAAACAAGCGTTACGAGAGAAACGACCCAGCAACCAAAATAACCTTGGACGGGTGCAAAACAGCTTCAAGTGACACATGCTCTATCTATTTTCCTGAAAAATTCAGACGTTTCAGCAATGGCGGTATGGGACTGATGTACTTCTACTTCTACCGTCTCAATACTGAGCCAGCGGCGTATAATTAACAGAAGAACAGATAGATTTACGTGCGGGCATTTTAAAGTCAGGTTTTTGTAAAAAAATGCAAGCTGATAGTGCTTACTTACGCGAACATAGCTTGGCGTCTCCCCCCAGCCCTTCATACCGATACTAAGCAAAAGCGAGTAAGCAATACTCACAATACAATGAACCAGGAAAGTTGCGCGGAACGAGCTTTTCAGCGACGACGTTTTCTTTTTACCGACAATGATCATTTGTGTTGTTCGCTATCTAAGTAACAGGCTTATAGATTTTACTGATGAACGATCAGCGAGAAATCGGGGGCAATGGAGCCGCTAGGTGCGCGGTTTGAAACTTACAGATTGTTTTATCAGTATTTTCAGGGAGCGTCTGTATTAAGTAAAATAATATAAATATATATATATATAAAAAAACTCACATTTATTTTCATTGTTCTGTTCCGTTTCTTCCTTTAGAGGACTTTTCCACGCTTCTTGGTTCTTCCTTCTCGGACTTAGTGGGACGTCCGGCAAAACAATTCCGGAAAAACTAAACACTCTGGATAAACCGAATCTGGTTCTGGGACTACTGTCGCAGAATAAATGGGCTTTATATTCGCAATAACTTGCTCCTTTAGAGTCCTTTAACCCAATAGCACAAGATTGTAGGCGGTCCCTCTCCGGAGTGTCCTCCTGGTCTTCAATCGCGTCCAACGTATCATACCTATAGATTTCTCTGGAAGATTCGGAACCAGAAAAGCTGAACATACGAGGAAGACCAGTGGATGTTTTCGGGCTCATTATGCAACCCATTTCCTCATTATATTCTTGAAGCGTAGACAAGTTAAGATCGTCTAATAACTCATCTTGGCGTTTGAGTTTCCGACGACGCCTTCCCACTTTTGTCATGCTTTCACGATCTCTGTTTACTTTGACGTCTAAGTTACAGAGAATATATAGTGGTGCCTGGCAGAGTTGTTGTAATGCGTTAGTGTTATCAGTGATACATTCCTGCAAATTTAAAACATTATTATTCCTCTCAGGAGGTAAATAAAGGTAAAATTTCCGAGTTCAATCATCTATTTGTTCACCTCTTTACAAAATACAAACTTTCAAATATACCTGAAACTCTCTGACTGTATATTCTCTTGATCTGTAATCACACTATAGGTTACCTAACACGTCAGTGATTCATCGATTGTCTGCAAATGAATAATTCGATTATTAGGTTGTAAGCTGAATAGACAAATTCCATGATTGGACCATTGAACACACAATAGGGTTTATTACAATAACTTATTTCCTGTAGCCCTTTTCTACTATCATCCTGTTTTCTGTAACAAAACCTTACATGATCCGGATCAATCAGATGACAAACCAACCAATAAGATGATGTTCTACTGCTTTTTCAAAATGTATATTTCTACATACCCTACAATCTACATTATCACTTCGACTGATAAAATGCAATAGGATCTTACTGAAACCATCTTATCGTATATAGTAAGACTAAGTTATAATTGAGGTTATAAACACTATTATCCATTTTCCTACCATTCTATGTTTTATTTTAGCAAGTTTAAAGCCACTGTTGTTATTTAAGGAACACATGCAAGTGGCACAAGTGACAGACTCATTAATGACCTAATTTTTAACACTCAATCTTCTACGGGAAATACACAGCCTTCACTTTTGATATACATAGAAGAATGAATGCTATAAGTGTCATGGAAATTGTTTGGGATTAGCATTTTTATGAGTGTGAGTTTTGAATGCGTGGAGGAAGTAATTCAAAATGGCCTGAGTTACGAACAATGGTTAATTAGATCACAGCTGGTAAGTAAGGTATTTTAAAAATATATAAAAGTGTGGTAACAAATATGGATTGCACATACATCTTATTATTTGGTTTATAAGACTTCATAGAAAAAAAGGAAATCACACTTGGTTCTTAAGATCATCTACAGGGAAACAATATACAATCTGATTTAAAGATAGCGGAAAATTTTTAAAACATTTCAAGCAATACCTTCTTTACGAAAAGTAAGTGGACCAAAACTTAAATGCGGCTACACTGAGGACAGAGTTTTGGTTTACAGCATAGTACAGTACTCGTTTGTAGATGAGTACCTTCCAAGATATAAATGCATCCGCCGATTCATATCTTCTTGTCAAAAGGTCACCATGTGATATGACATATTACGTTCCTTGAAATCACCTCATTTGCATGATTCATTTAACTGCGACAATTACTCATGAAATCCGTATCCGGTTTCTCTATTCTGTCCAAGACTTTGTTGCTGTGCTGCAAGATATCAGAGAGGTTACTCATCCACTATACAAATGTTAATTTACTTGATTTACCTTTAGTATTAATCACTGCATGACTTGCCAGAAGAGCACTCATAGATTGTGACTTGACTTCCAGGTTAAAAAGGTTCGGACGACATCGTTACATTGTAAGTTACAAGGTATCCACGGTCCCACGCATACAGCAATTTGTCCCGAAAGTTGTATTCCAACATTGTGTTCCATTCATATTTGTTGACAAAGGGGATCTGAAAATAGACATTCATTCCATTTCACTTTTGATTAAATACAAAAGTACAATGGTTTTTCATCAATTTAAAATGGAATTTAGAATTCTAAAAGAAAGCCTAATTCATGAATTATTCTCAAATACAATACTATTCTGTGTTGTACATAGATATAGTGTATCCACTATTGTTTCCTGATTCTCTGTAACTCTTAATGAGTAATACTAGCTCAAAAGATATATTTGCTTAATTTTGCATATTGCAGTTGCAGCAACTCACTTGTACACGCTTGTATCTCTTTGTCATTGTATCATAAATATAACTAAGTGATGTTTCTTGTTCATCGTATTTCTTCAGAACATAAAGAATCCCACACGCCATAAATGCGTTTCCAGACCATTGTTTTCTCCAGTTAGTTCGCCACGTCTGGAGAATCTACAGCAAAGCAACCGACAGATAAAATACTGTCGATAATCCTAATGTAAGACAGGAGGAACCTACATCTAGAGTTTCCGGATTTATTTTGCTCAGAACAATATCAAGAGTGTTGTCCACAGTTGCATAAATTGCCCATATGCCAGTCTCATCCACAGAGAGGTCAATATCAGTTGATCCTGACCACTGATCATGAATAAAAAAACATCATAAAGTGTACTGAGAAGGGTTGCCATTTTGATTTAATGATGATCCGGATATTTGCTTGAATATTGGTTATTTACCTGGTAGGGTGCTACATTGCCAAATGCTGCTCCCAATAAATGTTTTTCAGAGGTAACAGTTCGTGAATAGAAATTGTATTTGATCACCGCTGATGTATTATACTTGACAAAATAAAGAGATCCATTGTAGACTACATGTCCAGTACCTGCAAGTTCATGTAAAGCATTTGTTTATAAGGTGTTTCTGAAGATATTATGTGGATGCAAAGGTGATAAAGAAGATTTCACACCTCCCCATTCATATGGCAGTTTATATATAGTTCTGGAACGTCTATGATACAGTTCATGCAGGTTGGCATATTCCTCTATGATGTTGTTTTGATAAAAATGGGGTAACGTCCATATGTAACTATCTCGTATTCCGTCTGGAGAAAGAATCGGATCACGCAGCCATGCTCCAAACATCTTCTTA
Organism: Halocynthia aurantium; assembly: GCA_013436065.1. NCBI lineage: Eukaryota > Metazoa > Chordata > Ascidiacea > Stolidobranchia > Pyuridae > Halocynthia > Halocynthia aurantium. The sequence continues at coordinate 187,837 of QXVX01010849.1, read as the reverse complement.
CCTTTAGCTTTGACCACAGGTTTTGATATTTCAGAAATGTAACCACATCCTGTGGATAAATAAAATATTTGAAGATTCATTCCGAGCTGAATGTATTGTTTTTATCCTCAGCAGATCAAGGTGCATTCCATGTGAACCTGATGCTGAAGGTCCACTCCAGGGCAATCATACAGTTATACTAGAAATATTATTACACCAATACATTGAGAAAGTTTTTTAAGGTTTGCCACAAAAAACTTAACTGAACATATTCAATTATTTGAATCCTAGTGAATTGGAGAGATATAAATAATTGAAGAAAGTTCAGGTGTTAACACACCGAAAAATGTTCTTGGAGGAATTCAACTCCACGCCGAAGACATTTGGGTCACAATGCATGGAATGCACCATGCTCTGCACATAGCTGACCTTACAGAACTTCAAGGGCTGTAAAATTTAAGGGTTACACAGAAATTTGAAAATTCATTACCCGGACTGAATGATCTTTTCTTCACTGGCAACAAGGCTGCAGGCATAATGTAATTTGGCAAATCGTCTTGAAGGACAAAAGGAGTGTTCTGTAATGCAGATGCTGCTTTTCGAAGTAACTTGACCTTAAACTGTTCAAAGAGAAAGTCAACCAGATTGCAGGAAGATTATGAAATTAAAATCAGAGAAAAAATTTCAGTGCTTGTACACCTGTAAAATCTAACATATACCTTGAAATTGGATAGCAACACTACAATAACTCGGGGGATTGATCCCTTCTTAACTCCAATTCGATTCACACGCTCGACATCTTCCGGCCTCAGGTCCACCTTCATGTATTCTGCAAGTTCTAAAACCTAATCAAAATAGACGACTCATTTATACTTGGCGCATTAAAAAGTACAGAGCAGTAGAGTGTTAAATTTCAATACATATCGTTGATAGAAAACACTACCTTGTCTTCCAAAATCTCTCCATCTTTTTCATGTACCCCTTTAATGCGTATATAATTGCCTCTTGTAAATTCAGTTATCTCTTTAATGATTTCATAGTTCTTCTCCAAATCATTGAGGACTTGCTCGTTGTTTCTTGATGTATTCCTCAGTGAGTTATATATCAGTCTTTGGGAGTTCTTCAAAGCTTCTGATTCTTTCTCTATAAGCTCTAAAGTGTCGGAGATGCTCTGCTTTTGCAACGTGAAGTAGCCAGCTAGAAACACATTACTAAATACAACTAACAGTATTTGTGGACGGAATCTCATCCCTGTTTTTGATATGCAGCGGCAATTCACGTAACTCTCGAAGCTCTTGACGGAGGTATAACCGGTAGAAATTCACTTCTTGCACATTCTAAATAGAAGCCATCTTGTTACTGAGTTAGAATTCGCTGCAGGGATTTTCATATCGAGTACTTTCAAGTTCTATTGCCTCCGGCGATACGGAACTACAGTCATTCTGAAAGTGAGTGGATATATTCAATAAAAAATATTAGATTCATAATCTAATATCCATACGATATTATATCCAGATCTACGGCTCTCATGGACGCAGCGCAACTGCTCGTATGTACAAGTTACGTACAGCGGTCATTACTTGACATTTCTTTGTTTCTACTTTACAATTTGGTTCCGTAAATTACGAATATTCAATAACGGACGTGTAGATTATACGCGGCTCAAAATTAAGATTATCCAGTTTTGTTTTTTTTCCACATATACAGTAAGTCCTCAACATACGTTCCAAGAGGTTGTTCGTAACTGGAATTGTTCGTAAATTCCCGCAAATTTTTAATGTTCGCGGCCGTGTTTGTATCTGCGAAAGTTCGTAACACCAATGTTCGTAACTAGAGATCTTACTGCACCGTGTACTGCATAACACAAAACTTTTGAATTTTCGGTTTGAAGAGAAATTTTAAAAAAATTATGCCTGCTCTCATCAGGCTACGTGTGGGATTCCTCTCGCATATTGGATTTCGTGCAAAACAATTATATAGACACAGTTAGTGGCACAATTGCCTTTTACTTTTATTAAACCACATATTATCATATTATCACGTAATAGACTAAAAGTCTGCTAAAGGCGACAGAAATTTCTGATTCGCCATTGCATAAGCCTGCTGATCTCGTATTGCGTCATCTAACAACACTACCACTCAATACGATCGTTACGCTGCTCACGTAGTGTATACCTAATTCAACAATGCGCTTTCGAGCGAATATTCGAAGGTTTAGTAATCCTTGCAGTATCAATATGGTTAGAAGTTATAGAAGTTGTGAAGTGAAAACTAAGCAACCTTCTGTCGCTGAAGTTATCCCAGCAGGATATAGAAAACACCATTGTCGTAGCTGTAAATGCCTGTAGTGTAGGACGTAGGTAATTGTTTTATTCAAACAGCGATTGGGTTTATCAAGTCGAAATTTTCAGATTATTTGCCAAAAGGGCGGCGCTTGTAAATTCTAAGAATGTCTAACAGTTTTAATGCTACTTAATTCAAGTGAGGCGAACGGAAATTGCGTTTGTGTATTTTTGGTATCTGAAGTTTTACTATGCAGACGGAACTACTACGGTACGTTGAACCTTGAGGTAAAATACGCGCTATCGAATATACTAATATTTCCTATTTTTACGGGATAGCAGAAATCTTGAACAGCAATTGGGAAGGAGCCATATGTGCAATTGATAATACATAGAAACACTTAGGCACAACGAGCGGAAGATATATGCAACAGCTCATCACGAGTCTTTTCCGCTACCATCTATTTATTCCCTTGAATTTAGATTTCAGACATATAAAAATGCTACGTCAGATCTGCAGCTATAACATAACGAGAATTGTAATACAATAACGAATCGATTCAATAAATTTTTCATTGCCACGTGAAAGCCGCAAATTAGATTTTCGGTAGATCCATCGCTCCCATTATTTTTGACTCCCTAGGAACGGATTTCATATCGACCAGAACCGATAATTAAACGCCTCTGTCACTTTCTCTACAGCCTAATTTCTATTCGTGTAGCAACTTTGCTATAAATATAAGGTTGTAGGTAGTATCTGAGTACGATTCCTCACGAGAAACAGTTATCATGAACAAGGCAAAATCTAAAGGCAAGGTCATATTAGCGTACAGTGGAGGCCTCGATACTTCGTGTATTCTTGTATGGCTTCAAGAGCAAGGATATGAAGTCGTCTGCTTTCTAGTAAGCTGATTGATATTTCGTGAACACAAATTAGATATATTTGCATAAATAAATCTAAGATTTACATTGTCACGATGTTAGGCAAATGTGGGCCAAGAAAGCGATTTTGAGGCAGCGAAAAAAAAGGCATTATTTCTCGGTGCTAAACAGGTATGTTGAATTTGTCTTAAATTTTTGCATGAGTCAGAAAAATACTGAATTTTGAAAATTAAGATGTACGTCGTGGACTGCCGTGAAGAATTCGTAAAAGACTTCATATGGCCTGGTGTTCAGGCGTCTGGTCGATACGAAGGTCGCTACCTTATGGGAACTTCGCTTGCCCGTCCCTGTATCTCCCGAAATATGGTTGAAATAGCGAAAAAGGAAGAAGCTAACCTTATTTCCCATGGGGCTACAGGAAAAGTGACAAAAATATTCTTTTATGTAATAAAATAAGGAACGGAATTTGAATATAACTTTTTCCGCGTTCCAATATTAGGGAAACGATCAAGTCCGATTTGAACTTAGCTGCTACGCTTTGATGCCCGGAGTCAAAATACTGGCCCCATGGCGACTGCCTGAATTCTACCAGAGATTTCGTGGACGTACAGACCTTATCGATTACGCAGGCAAACATAATATTCCTTTGAAGGCCACGAAATCGCAGCCGTGGAGCATCGACGACAATCTCATGCATATCAGGTTACCGCAATATTTTTTATCAATCTTCTATTATCCAGCTGCGAAAACGTGCGAAGTATCAGCGACAGGGTGGGTTATCGACCTCGAATCACTCCTTGAGACCACTTAAAATGCAGTGAAATATGACCTTTCAACTGAACAAACAAACGCAGAACCTTAGTTGCAAGTTAATAATTGAAATCTGCTTGGTTTACAAATCACCGAAGAGTAAAGGAACTTCCGACCATATGACAACACCAGAACGAATAAAGCAATAGGTCTCTTTTTACGTACTACTGTTATTTGTCAACCGCCAAGCATGGTCCATGCTGATTTACCAGTCGGGGTGTAGCGTTCAATTTAGATCGTTGGAATGAATCGAAGTACATATAATTTCACTTCCTATACACATGTGGTAACGAATATATTATGTCGCATAGCGCTGTTTAGACTCTGTCTTACACTGAATACGGAGCAATAAGCACTAGCTGTCGTAGTAGAAAATGTGTGTTGGACCCTGACCTTTTAAACTGGCTTTCCATAATTCCAAATTCAAGATGAAGTCTTATCAGTAATACAGATGTGCTGAGTAAGTCTTCATGTCCTTACTCATATCCATACAGCTATGAATCGGGTATACTGGAAAACCCTTCAGCAAAAGCAGACCCAGAAATGTTCGAAATGACAACGGATCCCACAAAGGCACCAGACACTCCAGCTAATTTAGCTATTACCTTTGAAAAGGGAGTTCCTGTTAAAGTTGAAAACAAATCAGACGGTGTCGTCATAGAGGACCCGCTTGAACTGTACATGTACTTGAACAAAATTGGGTAAGAAATCTATAGGAAGTAGAAGTTATACGAAATGTTTTTATCTTTAAATTCTTCATTGAATCGCCTTCTGCATTTAGAGCCGAGCACGGAGTGGGACGAATCGACATAGTTGAAAATCGTTTCATTGGGATGAAATCCCGGGGCTGCTACGAAACTCCCGCTGGTACAATTTTATTCTCTGCTCACGACGACATAGAAGTCTTTACGATGGACAAAGAAGTTCTTAGGATGAAACAGGATTTGGTGGTGCAATTTTGTTATCAGGTTTATAACGGTGAGTCCTGTTGTCTGAATTCACAAATTTCATTCAAGTTTTTCTTTGATTAGTCGTTTTACGCAATACCTTACAATTATCAGAAGATATATATATGGTACCCAATGTAGTGATACGATTATCGTACAACACATGTCGGCGATACAGAAATCCGTAGATTCGCAAATGTTTTCAAAAATTTGTATCGATAATCGACTCCACTCCATTTTAGGTATGTGGTACAGCCCAGAGTGTGAATTCACACGATTCTGTATCAACAAAAGCCAGGACCTAGTCGCCGGGACTGTCGAACTAAAGTTGTATAAGGGATCGGTTTACATCACTGCAAGGAAGTCTCCCATCTCTCTGTACAACGAAGAACTAGTAAGGTTCGTGAAGCAAATTCATTTCTCATCGGGGAATATACAGTTTACAACCGACAACATTAAGCACAAGTACATAAAGACTTACGTTCAACATTACAGAATTAATACAAAAAAGCAGGGAACTACTTACAGTATTTAGTAGTGTATAAGTCGCAGTTAAATAAACAGTATCAACGGTGCAACTCATACACGGGACTAAGAAAAGCTAGTGCAAGTAGGCCTGTTAATGCGACTTAAACATATATAGACTGAGTTACTAAAACCAAACCTTACGTGCTACTTATACTAGCGATTATACAACCGTGAACGTCATAGACATAGAGTATAGCATTCTGCCAATAGTGAGCTGTATGTATATGTCAATAAAAATCATTTACATCTCTCTATAGTCTCAATTGTCGATGTGGATTAGCCATAAAGTTTTAAAACCTCACTTTAATATTATTTTATCATTTAGCATGGACGTTCAAGGCAACTATGATCCTACTGACGCGGGTGGATTCATCAAAATCAATGCCCTCCGACTACAGGAGTACAGCAGAGTTAAAAAGATGATGTAGGCAGAGTCAAATCGCTCGTTCGTTAGTGTTGTATTATTCCCTGTGCTTACGTATTAATTCATGCTGTGAATCGATTATAGGATGAGAAGTGTTTTTTTTAACAATCGTACCCAGTCGACTTACAGTTTTGATAAGTATTGTAAGCATTCAAAATAAAAAGGGGATGAACAAAAATAAAAGAAAAAATTCAGTTGTTTTTACTGTTCATTTCTAATGACGCTAGTGAAATCGATCCCAGCAGTAATCCGGAAATGGATTAGGCATTCCAATAGCATATTAATAGCGTGACCAGCTATTGTTAAAAGCGAGAAGGAATCAAAAGTTGAATTTTTATTTTTAACAACCAGAGCGTACACCGTTATAGCAATGTACTACGAAATGGTTCCAGGAAAGAAATTTTCAAAATATATTTGGAATACGTCGAAATATTTGTTTTTTACCAATACGATTTCTTTGAGGTTTTTGTCATACACTCGTCAATATAACAACATACTGCTGTGATTCGGATGAGTAAGCGAAAAAATGTATGCTAACTACTACCATAGTAAACTAATTAAACTATAAAAAATATTCTAGTACATCCTTTAGAAGTGTGTCTTCGGGGCAGACAACACCACGTCAAATACCGTGCAGTAACACACATTTGTTTCGTATTGTATTGTGTTGTGTATGTAGAAATGTTGTAGTTAGCATGTACGCATTCTGATAAGCATATAATATCGTACTACTAAGAAACAAGCTAGGTCACAACGGGCAAAAACCAAATTTGCAGACGGAAAACTTCAATTTCTTGTCAATAAACTGCTAATTGCAACGCGAAGTCTCATATTCATGGCAAGATATGAAAAATGGAGCCGGACAGGTTGTAAACATGCATTAGAGTTGTCATGTGAAAACGACGAGTCATTAGCAACGCGGCGACATATATCGTATAGATTGCTATCCAACAATCATGTGAGCTTTTCGTTTGCATCAGTTACAAATCAAGCAAGTTGTGAGTACTCGTACTCGAGAATTACAGTTACGTCACGGAAGATGCATGTTATAGATTGCAAATTATAAGTATTGTCGCATACAACAAATGCTGTTGACGTAAACTAGATCAAAGTAGCGATTGTCGGAGAAATTTTGAATTGAAAACATCACCGTTAGTGCAGCTGAACTTTTAAGGGAGACCCGATATCTAGGACTTCAGTATATTTAATATGTACGACAGCGTCGAGTCAAATGTGTAGAGATAAAAATTCTAAGTTTTGGTAGCAAACATGTTTACCCGTATACAGCGAACAGCTGCGCAATTTTCTAAAGGAATAACGTCTTTTTAACGAGTTTTTCGCAGACCATTACATCAGTACATGTTTATTATAATCTGAAGGAAGTTTAGTAGAGCAGCTAACATTTAAAATTACGGGGAAAAAGAGGAAATTCCAATGAAATTCTTTCAAGGATTTGACTTATATATAACGCACGATCAAGCAAGAAACTTTGGTCACTGAATGGAGTGTAATGAATATATTATAGACAGACAATTTCTCAGCTCAACCTCAATAATCGTATAGAAAAATGGTAGTGGGTATGGCAGAAAATAAGAGACCGATTGGAATGATGCATGGGATGCCTTTCAATTTTTTTTTCTAACTATTATTTAAATTATAACAAAATATGGGGTTCGGGGCTCTAGGCGTATACTGAAGCAGTATACCATAATCAATTGATTACGGGATTCAATCCAGTTATTTCCCAGTAGAGATCTCTTATCGAACTGGTGAAATACAAAGTACTTGAAAAATTTGTTTTGGAAAGAATATAATTTATAAAAAGAATATCGTATTTTCGTATATGCTACCCCTCAACCTCAATTTAATATATTGAATTTAGGTAGAAATAGATGCAATTTATACACGAGTGAGTACAGTACATTTTTCCATTATTTATCAATACCCCGCTACAGAAAAAATGATATTCAGCTAACGACTATTAATAACCTGATTAATGGTTGGAGGTGATTTGCGTTACAAAAAGGTTTTAGGTTTACTTATACATTATCTTCCTACGTATTTGTAGACACATTTTTTTTATACTTCAAAGGCAGGAAGACTAATGTCCAGACTAGACAACAGATTTCCATATTTGCGTAAATATTCGTGCCGAGCACACAAGCCAAGAATTTCTAAGCGACAACAATCAGTTAAGATTATCAAAAAGAAAAAACAACAACAACGTAAATCGTACGGTTCATCTTAGGCAGTTACCGCAGTCCAGCGAACAACATTCTATTCACGTAATAATCTGATATAAGTTTGAGGAGGAAAATTAGTTACTTACGGAAACATGACGTTCCGGCAATTTACATGGAAAAGTCGTGTCTCGACATTTCGTTGGATACTGATATTCTTTGCTGGAATGAATCTAGGATTTTCTGAAGTAACACATTGCAAGAACCAGACCTGTTGTGATTTTAGTAAGCCATGTTTTAATAGTTTTTTGATTAGATGCAGTCTGAATTGCTGAAAGGCTTAAGTTGTCAATGATTCCTGTTTCTAACGTCCACATTAGGTTCCAGTCTGTACATGCCACCCAAAAAGATCAACTACAATTGCTACACGGGTACCGGACATAGTTACCGTGGAAACTTAAACATAAGCTCGGATGGTCTACCCTGCCTCAACTGGAAAAACCACAGTGAGTTTACCTCGGCCGATGAGAAACACCGGACCAGATACGGAATAGGCGATCACAACTACTGCAGAAATCCAGACGCGGATGGATGGAAGGATGACGAACCATGGTGTTATGTCGGTCCGGAAGTGTTCCGTAAATGTAATATAACAAAATGTAAGTGTCTCGGTACAATCTTTGACAGTTAAAGGTACTGTACTATAGTAATATAACTGCGAGGACGTTTACTGCGTTACGAAATGTTCGAAGAAAAAAAAAACCGTTAGGCCGGACCTTTTTTTTTATCAAATATCACCAAGATGGAAATTTCTAATACCAGCGATTATAATACCACATTACAAGATTCAGCGCAGATTTGTTCCGCTAAAATGAGGGGCTATCGTTACATAATTGCCTACTTTTAGGACTAAACAGCAGGTTATCAAGTAACTATCTATTCTAGAACATCTACTGCCTTCCGTCACGAAGCTGACAACAATTTAGTTGTACATGGTACAAGGATTCACCGATCATTTACGAATATCTTTATAAAAAAGTACAAATGAAAGTAAAATCCAGTTTAAGAGGGTTCAAATCTAATTTTTACGCTCTAATCGAAGCTTACTCATTTTAGGTTCTGCATATCCAATCGTTGAAAACAAACAAATTATTCCACCTGATTGTACATCGAGCGAAAACAATATAAGTAAGACTACTTTCTGTACTGTACCATATCAGTAACTTACAAAGGCAATCCTGAACATAAACAACATAAATTTGGTTCCCAGCTTCCCCAGATATGATGTTCACATTTCGAAACCAGTATTATTTCTTGAGCAAGTCCGAAAAGCACAAATACGTCTTGTACAAATACAACCACGCCCAATTTCTCTCATTCGGAAGTCCTCCGATTCAACCGATAAAGGAAGCATGGAACCTCTGCCTCAACGAAAAGGATATGATGACTTTTGTGTCGTCTCACGACGACGAATCACTGTATGTCTACTTTCAAAAACCGGATCGTATGCTTCGAATAAACCTTAGCTCGGAACCTGAATGGGAGATTGTGGAACCAGAGGTGTACGAACAGTGTTTAAAGCATGGTGAGTTTGATTTTTCATTATTCTTGAACAGTGCTGTGTGTACGCCGTGTTTTTCTCAGTCTATAGTTCGGTAGCATGTTAAGACGTGTATACGTCAATTCGAAATAAGAAATGATTTACTTTATGCAGTACTCCGGGAGTCCATGACAAAAGACCATAAATTGCAAAAGCAGATAACACAAGTTTTCAAGATCCAAGAAGCCGAAGAAAGAAGATTCATTTTTCTTTTGGTTAATCTGAAGGTATTCAAATGTGAATGGCGATCATCTCGATTGTTATACGTTTCCTACACGTCATCTCCGTTTGGAAACTGTGCTGGTGGTACATTGCGGTTTGTAAACAGGTATAAATATTCTGCCATGTTTCGATTTGACATGCAAACACAAAAAGAAGTATAAGGTAATCCCGGCGAATATACTGGCTAAATCTTCAGTATCGCGTAGCATTAAAAATTCTGCAAATATCATATTTGACCAAGCTTCAGTTTGGAATGAAAATTGAATTGATGGCGCGGTCTCAGATAATTAAAGCGCAATGATACACAAGTAGCTAAAAAAATTCGGATATTACTAGCACTGCGTTAATGTGTTACAGATACGGACAGCGATTTCAGCTGATGGATTACCATTCAGGTTTACAGAACGAAAACGTATCTATAAAGGGCATCATAACGTCCAACGTCGAAACTGTTGAAAGAATGCCGGGTTTAGCCGCGCCTCTGCTGGGTAAAAACCTACATATTTGTGATACTTCAGTACAGTCCATCCTATGATCATTCAAATCCCATAATTACATATTTTAAAAGCTTATCTCTAGCTCCATTATAATATCATAATATCCTTCTATCATGCAGGGTATTACATCTTGAACAGAAAGAGTATCGTGAAACTGGCTTCAATCAGCTCCACCCTTTACTACGTCGAAAAGTTACCCGAAAGTGTATGTAAGAAAGATGGGTGGCGCGGGCAGATTTTCAAAATCTACGAAAGCTCCCAGTGGAAAAAAATATTGGCTTGGTTATGGCGAGTTTGAAATTCATTACTTCTAGACTCTAGAGAATCAAGCATTTAACAGCATAAGCCAATGACATGAATTATTTTGCACTGCAGGACAACTCGGGAAGAAAAGCTACCTGTATTCGTTGATGTTAATTACTTAAACATTAAGAAGTCAAAATACTGCATCGACGAAGAGAAGTAAGTTTGACATACTAACGTTATGGTAATGAATACACAGTTATTACTTACGGCGAATGAATGGTCAGGACAAACGTATATGAATATATATAATAATCACATACTTCAAACTACAGAGGAGAGGAATACTCAATGTTATTGGTAACTCAAAAATTGACAATATTTTGATTATGACCCCAAATGTCCCAATGTTTCCTGACACTTTAAAGCAGTATTTCTCAAACGGGAGGCATTTGTCTCCCAAGGAAGGAATTGGGAAGGAGATTCAGTCAGAGGAAAAGCCCCACAAATTGGAGAAGAATTTACTCTCTGTACACTGTGTATAAAATGAAATGAGAGGGATTAAGGAATAAGGATGGCCATACTAAAACGATAACTTGGACTTACTGAATCACTATAAATTTGTAAAATTGAGGACATTGCATATGCACAGGATACATAACACACAATGCATATACAGTACGTTCAATATGATTGCATAAATATTACTGATAAGATGGGAAAGAATTGAGATCGCAAGGGGAGGAATGTGATCGGGGACTCTGAGAACAAGTGCTTTAAAAGAACTCCATTTCACATATTATTTAAGAGATTCCTGTTGCTTTCGCATCGTGCAACAAGTAACAACCTATCTGGATGGATTGGAACGGAGAATTGTTAACGATAACTTTATGAAGATCTGTAAGCTTCAATTCACGAGTGAGACCAACGATAACAGTAATGGAACACGAATGAAAACTGAACGATGTCCAAAGATCGAATGCAACTCCGCTAATTTCAACGACAGCCTGAGCGATACACAGGTCGTTTGCGAGATTCCTTTCGGTAAGATTATGTATTTGCTAAAAACAGCCACATTGATATTTTCAAATCATAACTTGTTATTTCACTGGTTTTTCTGGATATCGAAACATTGCACTACCAAATCTATGATAATTCGTGTGTCAGATAATCAATGAAATAGTTCAGGTTTCGAATTTTGGAATAATGCCAGATCGTGATCATTTTTAAAATAACTTATTGGAGCAACTCTACCTAGCACCGAGACCCGAAGTGTCGGTGGAACTGGAAGAAATACTTGAGATCGGAAACAGAGACGATATCGAATATGAGAATGCCCGGGAAGCCTCGAAGAAAATGCAGGACGTTGCGGCAGCTCTGGAATACCAGAAAAGCAACTCGACCAAAGTCTTATCGATATTGCTCAAGTCAGTCCTAGCTCTACAGGTTCGTTGAGCTGCAGAGGTCAATTTTTATCTTGTTACGGTGGGAAAATAGATATGACGGGTTTACACATATTCAATTCAATTTTATTCGATTAGCACATTAGCTAATATTAACTAAGACCCATCTCTATAGGCAGTGCTTCCGAGAGAAATTTTGCAAGGCGAAACGAGAATTGTTCAACTTTCGTAAAATATTAGAAGGTTTTATTTTCTTACCAGTCCCCTCGTTGCTATCCTGCCTTTAATTGTCCCTGTACATAAGTCACCTTAACGGCTATATTATTAAACAAACGTATTGCATCACGTTAGGAAGTGAATTACAACCATTTATCATACGGAGGAGCAGTAGCGTTGATGTCAGACATTGTCAAAGTTTTTAACCACATAACTGATGAAGACAGAACAGATTCCTGGATCAATCTTAACAAAATCACTCCAAATAACGTCACACTTCCTGTGGATTGTGAGTAAATTTATAACATATTCTTTCAGTCTCACCAATGAATCGAATACTTAAAGCAACTTCTATTCTCAGCTATTACGCAGTTACCGACTGGAGTCTACACCGACCACATGATAGGAAACCATACTAAATCTACAGAAAAAATTTCCCCTACAAAAATGCTCCTCGCGGTAGAAAATGTTTTGCAAGAAATAATTTCTGGAAAAGACGCTGAAAAACGTTTCAAAGAACGCAACGATACCAGAGTTTCTTTTGAGTTCCAGAACGTCATCACAGTAATACAACGACTAAGTGGAAACGAGTGCTTGAATGGTACAATAATCTTTTGCTCAAATTACCTATATGCTACAGTTCAACAAGGCCCTTTTCTTACACCATTTTTCATGATCTAATGGCCTAGATACGGAATGCAATTTAACGTTTACATCTTACGAACAATACGACGAGAATCAGCCGGTGATCACAATCGTTTCTAATTTTCCCAAGCTCATTCATCTCATTTCAAGATTAGAGAGTGAAGAGAAAGGTAAAACAAAAGTACTCGGTTTAAGCCAGCATGCACTGACTAGAGCCTCATCCTGTTATATTTCTTGCGCGTTCCTCTATAATCATAACCTCTCATTGTTAAATAGTATATTGCAAAGACCCGGGTACAATTAATACTTAGTCTGTCTTGTCTCTATCTTACCCCTTCTTTTTCGTTTTAAACTGACCTATTATAGGTACTACGAAACAGTCATTATCCAGCTCCAATCAGGAAAACCAGAAAGAAAATACAAAAAACAACTTTGAGGTAACCAGATGTGTAACACTCAAATTTAACCATTTAGCTCTATATAAATCTAATTGCAGTATTCTAGGCTGCAAAAACTTGATCAAGATAATGTTTGCCCATTCAGGCTCCATGTATTAGACCTATCCACAAGACAACTTACACAAACATAGACAAACACGATTAGCCTAAGGTTTTCTTACACCTAATGTTATATATTTATCTCCGAGGAATTTATAGGTACATTAGGACGCAGCTACATTCAGAAATTATTAGCTACAATTTTTCCATTGATGCCTCTAAAACTTGTGACACTGGGATACTAAATTTCAGTACTTGGATAACTCACCGATTATATCAGCATCAATGATTCAAGGCAGGAAGACGATATCTCCTAGCGTCCTGTTCACGATTCCATTCAATGTGAGTGACATTCCGGATCCACATCAACGACATTCAAAGTTTTATTTCTCCTGCAAGTACCTGGTGGAAAGAGGAAAAGTTGATGCATTTCAGAGTCAGTGGGATAGCAAGTATGGGTTCATTTGGCAGTTTTACTACTAGCTTCAGACAAATTTTGGAGTATAAGTTTGATGAGCTACCTCCTTCCTTGTGATAAAGTAACCTTCGGATTGGAAAAAATGATAAATGTTCATGTAATGCACTATGCAGGCATGGGTATATAAAATGAGTTCTTATATATGTGGATCGTGTTTTTACGACTCTAACAACGGAAAGGTTATATTTCATCTATCTTGTATTGCTACTTTTTGTTCCAGAGGATGTACGGTAGCTGAAGTTGATTATGTGAATCACCTAGTTCGATGCGCATGCAACCACACTACTAATTTTGCAATTCTACTTCAAGTCATTCCACCCAAGGTGACCAATGACATTCCATTGTTAAATATAAATAAAATATCTGTTTCAGTTTCTACAATTATCATAACATTAGGATTAGAGTATTAAGTAAAAAAATGCCATTCTGACGTTGGTTTTCATCTCTTACAGTTAAGTAGCAATGATAAGAGAAACCTTAGAATTTTGTCATATATAGGAGAATCTATTTCCCTGTTCTGCCTCCTGATTACAATGGTAAGTAATTTTTTCGATTTCTCCTTAGTGCATACTAAAGTAATATGGTTTTTCATATAGCACACATACTTTTCACAGATCGCATTCATAGTTTTTCGACGAAGTCTAAAGTCAGCTCGCATGGTGGCCCACTTTCACCTTGTCCTGGCACTGATTATTTTTCATCTGACCCAGGTTATGGTGGCTTTGGCTGAAAAAAACAGAGTAAATAAATTTTACTAATTGCACAATGAAAGTATGCAGAAAAGCAAATCACAAGATATAAACTTTCTTAGTTGGAAAGGATCCCAAGCTTACCACATACAAATGTTTGCCAGAGTAACAACACGAATATTTTATATGGAAGACTAATGCCATTCTGTGTGGATTTCAGAATATTTGTGTCCCACAATGAAAGGTTTTATATATGATGACAATTAGGCAAGGTGCATAGCAAGAGATTAAAAACCTCTGATTGAGAAGACACTAAGTCCTTCATAAGTAACCTGCTTGAAATATTGTACTCACATTTACAGGATATTGATCCAGTTCCGTGCATTATTGTAACTGCTGTGACACATTTTTCCCTGCTTGCTTCGTTTTGCTGGATGTTGTGCGAAGGCATGATTCTCCACATGAGTGTCATCAACGTGTTCACCTCAACCTCATCCAGTAAAATTCTTCGATATCTGCTTGGCTGGGGTAACTAAAACAAAATGTCGGGCTTTATAGCTCATATTTTCTTACAACAAAATTGCACCTACTAACTATTTTTAGGAGTGCCTGCTTTTATATCTGGAATCAGTTTGATCTACGGTTTAATTAACAAGCCATTTCCCATTCGCTATGTGGAAGGAGCAGGGGAATATTCAAAGTTTGCTGTAGACTCCAAACCAGAAATTCAGATGATTGAATGGTGTTGGCTGAGCACAAGCAATCATTTAGTTTTGGCAATGATCGTACCAGCTTTGATAGTGATTTCGGTATGATTTTGCTTAAAAATACGTTAGGAATCTGTAATAATTTTTTTTTTGCCTCAACTTTTTTGTTTTGTGGCTCCAGGGACATTGCATAAATCTCCAAACAAAGTTTTCAAAACTATTAACCTAATACAACATTCTCTGTTCTTGTTTCGATAATCTAGCCTAGCTCCATTCATCCTATAGATGCTTTTTTATTTCTTGTATAGATAAATGCAGTTGTATTATCCCGTGTTGCATG
The DNA here is from genome assembly GCA_013436065.1 of Halocynthia aurantium. Classification (NCBI taxonomy): domain Eukaryota; kingdom Metazoa; phylum Chordata; class Ascidiacea; order Stolidobranchia; family Pyuridae; genus Halocynthia; species Halocynthia aurantium. The sequence goes on along the minus strand of QXVX01010849.1, from coordinate 172,268 downwards.
GATCATAGCAAAAGCTGCAAAGGCAACAAACTTGCATAGGCCAACTACAGAGCAAAAAAGGAGCACAGAACATATCAGGTATTTATGAGAAAAAGTCTAATAATATGTTTTTCTTATAGTATGGCAAAACATAATAAGGAATTCACTGCAGCTGAATTAACATTTAGCATACATGTATACATAGAGCATGATTGTCCTATTCCATTTACATTTTCTAATCAATTTCGTTACAGAAAATGCCTGAAAGGTGCACTCATACTAATGCCTATACTAGGCATTCCTTGGCTATTTGGTTTCATCCCGCAGTCCTCAACTCATGTTGGGTTATTATACATTTTTACTGTACTTAACTCTTTACAGGTGAGTCCAGTATTACTACTTACAAGTTTCATGAGCCCTAAATCAATTACTAGGAAAACTGAAGATATGCTAAGGAGGCATATATTTATCCCCTCTAGGAATGTACAAGAGCATGACATTTAGTTAATGTATCGACATTATACTGAAAATTTCTCATGCAAGTTTTTTTTAACAGGGATTCTTTATATTCCTCTTTTACTGTGCACTGAGTACCGAAGTACGAACAGCAGCTGATCGATTTGTGACAAGACACAGCATTTACTCTCAAGTATGAAAAGCTCATTACAATAATCTTACATGCTTTCCACAATGATACTCTTATTGCAAGCCATACCTAACATTTCAGAATATGACATCCAACTTTTCGAGAAATGCATCTATTGATATGAGGCAAATTACCAAGCGTACCAACACCTCATCATCTATAAACATTAAGAAAAATGAAAGTTCTAAGTCAATGATTCCAGGTAAGGTTCAAGAAATATCATATTAAAATGCTGGATAGTCAGATACATACTTGGCAATTAGCTTATACCCCTAATACGCATTTAAAGGCTATATTTATTCTTACCTAATTACAATCATTTTATTGAGATGCTTTTAGATCTGATGCAGAAAAGAGATACATCAGAACATCAGGAGGAAAGCCATGTTGAAGATGAGAAGTTCTTGTCTGTATTTGCTCCTGTTCTCTCGAGCAAATAGCGAAGGAAGGAAGGAAGGGGATAAAAATGTTTTGTGCTCCGATCTTTTGTTTTCGAATTCAAAAAAGTTAAATGGGCTATATATTGCTGGCTGAATGTAAATAAATATATGAGATTATAAGATTTACAGTTACTCATGTATGTACAAATGATAGCAGAAATGAGCAATGCATAACTGCCTGATATTCAATGGCCCCCAAGCGGCGAACAGTTCGGGATAAATCACACCACAGTCATGAAAACGCAAAGCATGGGCTTATATCGAACTGGCTTTAATGATGGTATCAGTTGCTTTGCAATAAAAAGTATCATGTACAACCGACATTTTCCTCTATGTAAGTTCCTTAAAACTTTTGGTTACATTTGAAAATAGATATATGCAAAGTCGCGGACCGAACTGACGTTAACGCATATAATAGGTACGGTATATGCTACATCTTATTTTGAAAATTCCGACTTCGAAATTTCAAGGTTGCGACTGCGACTCCAGTCAAAAGTAGCCGACTCTTAGACACCCGCGATTCGTAATTAGCGTCGCGTGAGTACCTGCGATAGGCGTTCGCAAGAGGTGTGCAACCTGCGGCCCGTGGAGCTACGGTCAATGTCAGGGGGGCGTAATTTTTTTTCAAAGATGTAAGGGGGGCGCAGCTTAAAAAGTAAAAGAACCCCTGGTGTAAAGGGTTATTTACCAGCATAAACCTTGTTGTTTTCAAACATCCTCCTGACACTGATCAGTAGTACAGAAAAGTAGCTTCTTTCTTCTGATCCAGGATGGGCCACCTCTCGCGTTTAACCCCCTCCCAGTAAAAAAACATTTAACTCACAGTACAAGTATATTTCATCAAAAATTATAGAATTTTTCCGAACTTATCCAATCAAACATTTCCATAACCTGTATTTCAGGTACAATTACAAAATTACGGTTCGTTTGTAATGACAAACAGATAACAAGGCTAAAATGTATTAATATTATTTGTGATTATAGTACACCTATTAAAAGAGAAATACAGTGTACATAAAGAAAAACAAATCGAATACATAGTACTTTAGAAATGTCAAATAATATGAAATAATGTGAAAACTTTGTTCTTTGTGGTGTTGTATGTGTACTCAGTGAATACTTTATATTTTACTAGTAGAAATACTGCATGAAAAAACACAACACTTAAAGAACACTATCTGGTAGAAAAGAATGTAGCAAAAAAGTGGCAACACTTGTACTTTAAGTAAATTATTTAGCAGAGATTAGTGTTCTTCGTGGAGTCACATCATGACATGGTGAGATCTTGTTGTACACTACGGGAACGTATAGTATGCTTTAGACAAGATTAAGTCTTTGACCAACATTTAATAGCATTGATACATATGGAATCGATAACACAGGAAGGAAGATTATGATGCACATGGGATTACGCAAGCACAACCCATATATCGTTGTGTCTATTATGAAATCAACTATGAGAACAGAACACAGCTTAAAAAAATGGAGTTGTTGAAAAGCTCACAAAAGAAAACTATGTGGCTGGCATTCTTATGAAAACATTTTAACCATTATCATAAACCTACACTCAAGCATAAAGCACTTATATAAACACTAAATTGATAAAGGTTTTCTTCATGAACGCAAATACGTACAAAAGCAGTTTTCTTGATTCACTGTTCTCAAAATACGCTCTTGTACCCGAGACAAGAGGGTTATGAAGGGTCGATCCTTTCAACCACGATATAGGAATAGTATGTTTATACCATTGTAGAGTCCAGTGCCATAAATCATACAAGAACGCAACAATGTCGTTCAGTTACAAAAGTCAATTCGTCATCTTACATGCTGAGAGTGCAGAAGAGAGAAGTTTTTAGACCTTCGATTTGAATCTTGCCTGGATAGGAGTGAGGAAATCGATTTATCATCCCCCGAACAGTAATCATTCCCCTGGACAACCAAATGGAATATAGAGAGGATTAGACATTTCTTGATTACAAATTTATCATTGACTGTAATCATAAGGTTATTCAAGTTATTGTACCAATGCTGACATGAGTACGATTTCGACAATGTTTAGTTATCGGAATTATTTCCAGTATGCTGCAGGAATACTTATGATTCGGTAACAACAACACTCGAAGCCCATAAGAGCAGGTCATATTGCGGTTAATCAAGCACTATACATTCCCAAGGTTTTTTAACCGGACTAAACTTATTTGACTGAGACTGTATACTGGTAATGTCTTGGCTAAGCAGTATAAAGTGTTAATCAGAATCCACATACACAATGGGTGAAACTAAAATAATTCAGAATCAGAGACATAAAATGCTTGTTTTTATTAGGTCACCACTCAATTAATGATTATGCCTGTAGTCCGAGTGGTCGAAAATTCCCGGTTCAGCAAACGAGAGCACTCGAGAACTCAAATTTGAAGGGCCCTAGAAAACGATACTGCTTGGAAAAATATCAAAGTGAAAATGAAGAGCTTAAGCTGAACGAGCTCTTCCGCATAATTGAGTGTTTACCACAAGTGATTAGTACGTGTCGACAGAACAAGATCGGAACAACAAAACTCTCCTTCAGTTTTACAGAAAAAATTCACATTCCCTTTCCTGAGAATATTCACATTCATGTTCCAGGAATATTGTACACCTATTGATTAAGTAGGAAGTTATAGACAAGAAACACATAGACAGAAATTTATCAATTCCCTGTGTAAACTTCACTGAGCGGTAGTCGTGTTAGCAAATTTTTATCCCTCCCACAACGCAATGAGGCTCTCGGAATACCAACATACAAGAACAAAAACAACTAACTGTACAAGCGTTCCTACCCCAAAAGCAAACAGTAATTACGCCGCACTCGAAGCGGGTTTAGATTAATGTCTAATTCAAAAGTAATTCCGTTTGCACAGTACCAACAAACAAAATTAAGACTTGTGTCTCTATATCCCACTTCAATGCACAGTGATATCTGAATACATGATAGTTTGATTACACACTGTTTTCAAACCAACAAGGTTAATAATTGACACTAAATTCCAATAATTTTGATATCTCAATTTTGATGTATAAGGTGGTTCCATAAAAGCTAATTGAAGCTTGACATTGATCATGAAGTAATACAGATGAATATAGCAACCTACATCATTGTGACAATCAGAAACAAATAAATGTTCCAATGAGCAATGAAAAAGGGGACATTAAAATTTACGAAAGGTTCACATGGGACATAGCGAACAAGTTACATAACAACGCCAACATGATGAACACTGTGTTCAAGATACGTGGTATACATCATGTGTGTGACCAGACAGTCAAGCTACTGGCTTGTTTGTGGCAACTAAATTCATAAAAGCACAGGACAAGCTGACATGAGCTATTAATCTTCATTAAAGCAAATAACGACATGCTTAAAATAGAACACGCAATAAACGCAGCAACAATTTTATAGAGGAGATGGTATTTCTGTGTCATATGCGGATATGATATGTGTTCTATTTGTGGAATATTATGACTACGAGAAAAGTTGTTATGTCATTGACCAGCATATTTGTAAAACTTAACTCATAGGCAATAATCAAAAATAAATAGTATGTGAAGCTATTACCTGGGCAATCTTTTCATCGAGCATGCTGAAGAATTCTCGTTGGCTATCGGTCAGCTTGAGCCTACTGTTGAAGAAAGTATAGTGTTCAGAGTTTAGTAATTTATCTTTGATGTCTCAATAATTCCACGAATTTAATACACTTGTTTGTGCTTGCCATTTTGTTTGAATTTTTCAATCAATCACCAGCTAAGTGCAAATTGATTTTGAATTGCAATATTCCATTTACAGTGTTTAACATCAACACTCCATAAGAGAGAAAAACAAATACAATATAGAGATGTAATAAATTTCAAAGAGTTCAATGTCAGTTACGCAAATACACAAGGAAATGTAACTATGCCCGAGAGCAATAGATATTTAAGATCGGTTTCTGCAAGCGAAATATCCTTACACATTTCTTTCTCCAAAAGGCGAGAGTTTTGGCGATTGAGAGATGAAGTCACTGTTTGGAAAAGTGCTTCTCCTGACCTAGTGAATTGAAGTATGCTATTAAAGTGAGCACGTAAAAGCCTATTGAACTCTATCACAATAAGTATTGGATTAGGTAAGAAGAGACTTCTGTTCAAACTAGATCTCACTCTATTGTCCTTTGCTTTTCAGGATTTTTACTACCGCTTTGCACACAATATAATGGATTTAACAACTATTAAATCAATTCTCTGGATCTATGTTCGGACATAAGTTCAAAGTGCAGTGTGCTAAATCCATATAGCATTGCAAATCCGCTTAAATATCATTGTAAGTATTCACACCAAAGTAACCTCTACAGTATGCATTAGGATCTCGATAAGGTATATTATAATAGTGTAGTTTAATCAAAAAGTCCTCTACTTTTACTAATGTTGAGCTGGCATATTGCTGTATCAGCATATCTTAAGAGGTATCATAAAAATCTATCCAGTGTTATGAACGATTCAAAAACAATAAACCCAACTATAATAGTTTTAAATTCAAATCGCAAGGATTCAGTATTAATTCAGTATTTTACATCCCAATCTACTCTACGAATTTTTCGAAGTAGACACATCCATTCTAAAACAATACGAGCTTCTGTTGCATTCAACCCATAATGGAAGCAAGATGGCAAGAGCCATAGCTAAAATTCGCGGACTAGGATACATCCTTCATATCCTAGTATAAGAGGTCCCAGGATCCTAATTGAGGGTAACAACCATATCACTTTACCTGTGAGGACAATTGTAATATGCTTTTGTCAGTGCTGCAGTCTGAAAGAGAACGTTCTGATCTGCATACTGGATTTCCATTTGACACAACCGTTCCCGAGCTTCTCTGCCTTCTTTGCTCTGTAAGCATTTGCAATCTCTGTTGCAGCTCTTGATTTGTTGTCCTTTCTAACATAGTATTTTTATCATTGCTCAACTCAACGATATGACTGCCATTCAGAGACGGCTCAGTTTCATTAGGCACTTTGCCATTGCCTATGCTTTCAGAGTCTTCGCTACCCTGGCTCGTCGTCTTCCTAGGGAAGGCGCCATTCGTCTTTACCTTTTCTATATCACTGTAGAAAACCGAGTCGTTATCACATTCCACATCTGTAATAATGGAGAAGGAAAAATAATTATTTCCAGCACTATGTTTTAATGCAAAATGATGTTAACTTGTCTGCATGTTGACTTGGGAATCTACCTGTTTATTGGCTATGGCTAGAGAATGAAGAAATTTTGAAAAAACATAAAATTAAGACCAGTAAACCATTGTTTAATACTGTAGATTTTTTTCTTTAACAATGTTTTTGTTTGCTTCGTAGCAAATACTCGGGCAATTAGGTTTCGTAACTAGAAGAAAGACATTGCATTTATTCTAAAGACTGTAACTATGGTAATGATGGGAAATCTGTTTACATAAGTGACACAGGTAAACAAAACAAATATTTGTTATTGTTGGGGTGTGGGTGATTAACCCTGCCCTCCGTCCAGTTATTCAGTTGGGAGCTCAGAGATTTATTTACTATTTTGGATGTTTTGGGAATACTAGGTTAAAGATACAAGGATTGTACATGCCTAACTTTAATCCAGGTGAACAAATATTTTTTACAAAAGTGTTTTATTTCTGAACTGTTGTGGAATTGTCAATAAACTCACAAAGTCAGACGTCACATTTCACGTAGTACGCACCCAATGACGTCTGCAAACTTAGTCAAAAACTAGAGTGACCAAGTTTGATATTCATCAAAGATTCGATCTTGGTAATAATGTCCAGCTGTAAACTAATCATTGAATGATGGGCAGTGACTCTAAATGTTGACTAGCAAACTTTCTCCTTTTTCTTTAAAACAATGGCTATTAGCTTACGGACAATTTGATTAGAAACTCCAATAGAACAGTTTTCTCTGATACACAAGAAATACCTTGGTCAAACACAGATTATTTGCTTGCCTGTTTGTGCTGCGAGATAAAATCTTTATTGATAATTTGTTTGTGAGAGTATAACCTTTAGAAATAGGTAATAAAAGGAAAGCGGCTATCGTGCAATGCTAACAGATAAAAAAGAAGATAATTCTGCGCGACCTTGTTAATAAACGGAAGGTCACAAAGAATGGATATCGCAGATAGCAATGCCGATTTTCTGCTTTCATGAGTCACAGGTTGTTTTGAAAATCGACCAGCAAAACATGCTATTTGTCAAGGGTTGAAACCTAAGGCACGATAACAAGATCTGGATGAGATTAGACCTGCCGTACACTATCCTCATCCTTAATTTTATCAAGACATTGTATTTTTTCCCATTAAACATCAAAATTGAATCTGACAAACAAAAGGAGCGCATGAAAATCATATATACAAAATGGGAGGTTTGTTTATTTGTCTATTTGTTTCGGTATACCGGTTTCAAGCAAATTTGAGGTCGCAGGTCGCATTATTTAAACACACATCAAACGAAACGATTTTTTAATTTTTTGTATTTTCAATTGTCTTGATATCACTGTATAATGATGTCAGGAATCCTGTCTTTTTGCTTGCGTGGGATTTTTCGATTGGACGCAATAAATCGTCATTATGCACAAAAATATGGGAAGAGATTATTCCATTTACATAAACTGGTATTACTGAGAATGGGAATAATGACACTAATAATTAAAATGGAAGAGTTTTGCATAATCCAAACCTTTCAGAGAGTGAAAGATTGCTCATAATTACCCTTTCAAATTCCTGCGAATGGAGCAACAGAAAACTAGTTGGTAGAAGGCAAAAAAAAAGTGAGTAAGTAAGAAAATATCCAAGACCAAATGTTGAGCTGGCATATAGGATCGGGCTATCTAATTAAATCCCTACTTGTGTGTATTACCATACAAAAAAATATATCACTATACTAGTATAGTACACGAGTCTCATAAAAAATAAATGGGCACATTCACTACGACTCACTAGTGGTATTCAAAATAAAGCGATGGGTCTTGACCCGATTCCTTATATACAACCCTATATATGATCAGATTCTCACCAAATATCGATGCTTTTTCATCTGCAATGCGATCAGTGATGTTGACTGCATGAGAACTCCCACATCCCATCTCAGCTAGGAATTTCACAGACCTTGAATCATAACACATCGGCACAGCACAAGATATTTATTTTATGACGATATTAGGATGTATTCACACACTAAAAATGAAAGGAAACCAGATAAAATCATTGATGATCTTCTAATTTCTTCAAGTCATATATAATAGGCTACATATAAAAATTCAGCCTAGAACATAGCTACCTTGGATCACTTGAGAATAAAACTAAACACACTCTTAAACCAAATCTGTTTAAATAGGTAAGATGTGAGAAATGAATGAAGTATAAAAGGGGAAAAATATGTGTAAAACTATCTGCGAGAATGAGGGCTAGAGGGATTGGCAAATTCACACTTTTATTTTACTAAGCTTCCATCTCCTAGGCATAGCGACATGTATATTGTTAATGTGAAGCTCATCCACAATTGTTCCTTGAGCTGGATCAACAGTCATCTGTCACAATTTATCTCACAGAGGTGACGGTAACACAATGGCTTTAGTCTGCAATGCAAATTTGACTATGATCCAACGCACAGAAAAATTAAAAATGGCACATAGAACAGTAAACAAATGCCAAGTGAACACAACGTCTTCCTGAGCTGCTAACATGGTAGGTAATTTAACTAACACTTCATTCGACCCCTGCAGTAGTCTGTCTGGAACAACTTTTAGACTTGGTCACAGTAAACAACGTAGGTTACAACAAAGAAGATTATGCAGTCTGAACATACCATGGTATCCATCCAGTATACACTGTCGGCGGGTAATGGGAAGCCTCAGATGAATTTGGTCTTACTCGCGGTGGACATCTAGAGGATAAAAATTCAGCATTCCCGACATCCATCGTTTAAGGGACTTTTTTGCTAGCGCCCCTTTTTAATTTATCAAAAACATTTATTCAGATTAACACTACTGAATTATTACCTGGGGTACGTGAGCCGCCAGAGTTTCTGGATCATAGAAGTTTATTTATAAGCGTTGATTGTAGGGGGGGGGGTAGCGGTTGGAAGTTTTCACTTCACTTAACGGTTATAAATGATCCAAGAGTGACATCTAGCGGTTGAATTCTTTTACTCCACTCAAGTTTATTCATATGCGTTATGTGAAGTAAAAATTTCCAACCGCTAGATGTCACTGTTGGATCATATATGACCGTTAAGTGAAGCAAAAACTTCCAGCCGCTAGATGGCAAAGTACAATCGACGCTTATAAATGAGCTTCTAGTGGGGCAATCACGCTAAAATTAGCACATCTGAGACTTAATACATAAACTAATATTCCCTGAAAAAATTGGGCCGATTGATTCAGTTTAATCCTGAAAAAATCTATTTCGAAACTCGAAATTGATGTACTCTTTACGATCCCTGAAACTTGTCGCGCGTCCCCCAGTATGGGAAGCCTTTCCTGAAAAAATTGGTTCGATTGATTCAGGTTAACCCCGAAAAAATCTATTTCGAAACTCGAAATTGATGTACTCTTTGCGACCCCTGAAACTACTCGCACTACCCCCAGTTTGGAAGCCCTTTAGGCAATGGCTACTGGTTATTATAAATTCACTAACACTTCGTAGCTATTCAAATTAGAATTCTTAAACCTGTATTTCAAGCTATTGAAACAATGGTTTATTTTTTATATGAAGGATAGAACATGCATGCCGTCTCCGATACGGATAAAACAAAATGAAATTCTACTCAAGTGCATATTTCTACAATCATGGTATTTTATTTCCAATAATCCATAGTGAAATCATAAACTATATATAAGGAAGTTGACGCAGCAACTTAGGACTAGATTACCTAATCTAAACTTGGATTTGGAATATGACAACAATTGCATGAGCAAATTTACAGAATTCAGAAAGGTACTGTTTCATTAACTGTAAATATTAGAGTTTATTCCAAGACTCCTACTTTAAGCTTCATGTGTGTTAATTAGATATAATGACACAATAGCATGGGAGTGAATTGGGTAAACATGAATTTGGACATGGGTAAACATGAATTTGGTAAATATGAATTCTCCCAAATAGCTTCTAGCAATTTTATCTCCTCAGCATGTAAAGCTATAAACATCATCCAGTTTATGTTAATCGCTATTTTTAATTGTAACCTGGGGATGATTCCGATCAAATATCTGTAAATTCAAGAAACCTTATGAAATGGAATTTAGTCTGGATAGAGACCATAGCAGAGCAGAACAAAGAAAAATCAGAGCAATATTATAACCAGACAGACAGTACATGATTAATTCATGGGGTTTCTATAATATGTAGACCAACGAAAAATAAACAATACTCGTCAGTGGTACCACGTCTAGTTTCATGCCTGCTGTACTCCCGAATGATATTGGAATTTCTGCAAAAGCTTATGTAAAGGTCCAATGAGAGAAAATGGGGAGTCCTCAATTAACATAGAGTAGCTTACAATAATGAATATATAATAGTATTCTTGGAGATACAGTCACTGCTGATCTGCCTTCAAGAACGATTTTAAGTTTTGTTGAAGTACAATCAGAATGTTATTATTCTTTTTGAATGGATGATATCATACAACCTCAGGTATAGATGGTCCTATGTATAGAAATTAGACGCACATACATGTTACCCTCACGTAAGCTTTCACAGTAATATGTATAGATATAGTATGCATCTTTACGTTGTTCGACATGGCATACCTTCAGAAGCGCTTTCATTGCTGCCTGGAACTATGCGCATTCCCATCGATATAAGCATAGATTCTAAAGGATCAGTATTCATACGCTTTTGATTGACTGCTGCCACAGAATCCATCTCCTCAATGAGATATTTATCGACCCCGCTTGAAATCGGAGACCATAGTTTGACAACGGGATCTATCCCACTCGTAGCCAGCATACAGCAGGTGGGATGTGGCTGTAGGCAATTAACGATGGAAGAATCAGCCTGCATCACACGTACCAAATTGGTTGATTCAGTTTCCCAAATGAAAAGCGACCCTTCGTCAGATCCAGCAACGATATATCGACCCTCTGAACCGAAATAATTGGCTTCTTTGATGTCGGTCGTTGTATTACAGTGCCCACAATACCTAAACTTGTAATCGTAACTGGAAGTTCTGTTTAAGATTTCTGAAGGAGATAAATTGTCTTTGTCTTTTTTTGCTTTCCTTGATTGATCCATGTTCTGTTTTAATGCTTTCTTAATGTCTTTCTCTAACGATATGCAGGCTGTGCTACCGGCATGTTCTGGATGCAATGATTTGAACTCTTTGATGCAAGTCATTGCTTTGTCAAACCACTTCAGTTCATACATGCAGCGAGCTAAACGAAAGTGTGATTTGATATGCGACGAACTGAAGCGAAGCGCAGAATAACAGTCTCTTAATGCGTCATATAAATCGCCGTCCCATCCGCGCTTTATGTAGGCCGCCGCCCGGTTGCTGTACAATATCATAGAGGGAGTCAAACCAATCGCTTTGTTATACATAGTTACTGCGCTGGTGAATTGTTGTTTCCCAAAAAATTCATTTCCTAAAAGTCTGTAGTGTTCGGACAAATTCTCGAGACTGCTTTTCTCACCTTCTTCACAAATTCCATTTCTCTTTCCTGGTAAGCTGGATGTGCACTGTAGTTCCTCAGCCTCGTCAGGGCTGCTCCTAGACCGCTTTGGCATGTGTTCTTCCGAATCTGAAATAGCCTCCTCTTCTTTTGAATTTTCCATCTTATGCCTCTTTTTAACTCCGTTACACGAATGATGAAGAACAGGCTGAAGAGACATAGGTTCCACTTTGTTATGGATGTCAAAAAGATAAATTTGCTCACCGCCTATGTTGACCAACAGTTCATTACCACGTGGGTTGAAGGTCACGTGCGTGACACACAAATTCCTGAGTTGCCGCCTGTATTCATTCTGCTTGTATTGAATGTGTCCCGGCGCAAAGTAAAAGCAGGATTCATTATCAGCCTTGACCATCCTTCTGTCATACAGTCGCACGTAAGGGTCATTAGCTCCTACAGCTATGGAATTCGAATCGACTGGATTCATTGCGACACACTTGCATTCGGCACTGGGGCCGCAATGGACTGTCAGGTCTACAAGGACTCTTCCACCGGAACGTTCACGAGTGTCGAATTCTCGTATGAAGCCGTCTTCCGCAGCGCTGATGATAGTGTTGGGCTCTGTTTCAGTCGTCACAAGTTTTTTGACTCTGCCGTTCATATGACTAGAAAACACAACGTCCTTGCCAATAATGTCATGAATGTAGATGTAACCATCCGCTGCACCAGTCACAACTACCTGGTCACCAGTACATGGCATGAACTTTATTGAAAATATATTCCCATTGTGTTGGGTGTTGTACAGGTGAACCTTTTTGTGTTTGAACGGGTCCCATATTATGACGTTTGTGTCATCAGAACCACTTGCCAACCTGCTGCCATCAGCGTTCCAGTCCAAACAGTTCACACATCCAGTGTGACCCTCTAAGACATACTCGAGACGGAGGTTTTGTAAAAAACCTTCGTTGATTTGGTTTCGTAATTGAAATATCGGTGGGTACAACAAAGATGAGGTCTGTCGGCGATGGAGCTGTGTGATTAAGTGTCTTTCCATTAACACTACTTAACGCTAACCAATTGTACTGACAAGCACATAGTAGACTGTATATTAAATTTAACAATAGTTAATCAGCAAATTTGACTATTTTTGGCAGGTAGAATCTAACACTTCACGTTAATATCCTATTTTAGGACCCCAAAATATTTTAGTGTGTTCCCGTGGACGAAATTCAATGAAACCTGCACACAATCATTTAATCAGTCAACCAAAACGATCGACATCGGAAAATCACTCGACTGTAACCGCAACACGAAAGTCAGTTTATATATTATATTCGATATTACGATTCGTGAATTGCATTAGATCTTTTTAAACCACATTCATTCTTGCACAATAAGGTTTCGTAAATATAATTCCATCAGAATTTAACCTGCTCAGCGCAAGTGGTGTATATAATAGTTACTGGTATATCGATTGCCCAACAGCAGTGATGCTTGTCATTTTGACACATATACTTGATTCTTCGTACATTACGGTGTCCGTGCTGGACTTGTAATCTACTAACGCTAATGTATCATATCCAACTTTTACATGGTATAAAATTACTCTCGGTAATACTGAAAAGTGAACTTATATATTCCGTATCTACATACGTACCTGTATACCTAAAGTATGGCGATGTGCGACATTTTGTTATATATACTCGATTTTATGTACATTCAGGTGTCCGCGCTAGACTTATACTAGAATTTATATATTCCTGAATCAACGGACACACATTAGGGTTCAGGTTTAAGTATATAAAGATACGAGAGTAGGTATGAAAACATAACAATAAAACTTGGCGAAGAATCAATCAATACACTTATTTAAAAACACATGATTAAGTTAGCAGCCATAAAAACATTATATCCAAATTTACACGAAAACTGTACAGTTCAATGACCAAGTCTTTATGTACAAGAAAAGAAGTACCGTAGTATTAATTTCTTTGAAATTTCAAAACCCAATACTGTGATGAAGTAAACAAGCTTGCAAAAATATGAACACTGTAGATTTGTCTCTAAGTCTGTTTATGTGTCTTTTATAATAATGCGTCGATACATGATGGGATACTGATATAAAAGGTACATGATATCATACTCATATCAAACAGTCCATATGTGTATTGATACAAGAGTGAAAGTTTCAGATTTTGAAGTGCATTTAAGATTGAATATATAGCAAGGAAATGCAAGTACTTCACTGATTTTACAGCATCGTTGGATCTAGAACTGTGCTGGAATGTTTCCCTATATAGTTTTGTACTTATTTCCCATTTGGTCAGCATCAGTACACACAGATTATCACACAGCAATGACCTCATAAAAAAATTCGGAAATCATATGATAGAATTTAATATATTAGCGCCTTGTATGCAACTGTGATTTATCTGCAATTGCAAGCAAAAATAAAGCAGCCATGATAACGGCATCGGTCATATGTTAAAGTAAGTAATTAGGTAAATAAGATACAAAAATATCGACTATCATAACAAATATCGCAGGAAATAAAAATATAATTTTCATACGAATAAAACCTCATCAGGCTATCGTTTCCTCTTCGTAGGCAAGTTCCGTTCGCGTAATTCTCTGCCCGACCCATCACGTGTCATATTCTCATGTCAGTAATTTTCAGACGAACTTGTAGTCTTCCTCAAACGGGCTTGCCCAACAGACGCTGAACTACAAGAACCGCCACCTGGCCGGCATTCCGCAGAAGATCTACTGCTCTCTGATGGCTGATGCCCACAAAATCCGAGCCATTTACCTAAACGAAAATGATTGCTGCTAGATTGTGATATTGAACGTTAGTTAACTATGCCCGAATGTAAATGTGCCCTAACATATGATTGCAGATAATCTGACAATAATTGAAATAATTCCATGAAAACAATTGTAGTAGATGATAATGCGACGCCAATGAAATTGCATTCCATCTCCTAAGCTGCATGTCAGAAGGGGCATTATTACTTACTAGTAAGATTTTGTCTCCCGCTTGAAGTTTTCCGTCCGCTGCTCCGCCAGGTGTAACATGCGTTATGAATACACCTTCATCTTGTGCTCGGTACGGATTGCCGCCTGCTCCGACGCCGCCCATGACATGAAAACCAAAAGTCGGATTACGCCTTATGTTCACTGTGACGACTTCAACGTCTTCTGACATCTCGTTCCAACCGTTGGGTTGGTTTTGCCTGAAAAGCAAAGTCATTAGGTTTACATAAATATGATTTAAGCGGTTTGCCGGCATGTAAAATCTTTTAAATTCTCTTATCTCCATGTATTATACGCACTCAGACTTTTGAATATTTTGAAAGCAAAAAAATGGGTATTATATATTCCTCAAATTTTTCCTAAGTGAAACTTTTGGCTTGCATCTTTCGATTTATTTCTTATCCAAGAATAATACATTATCAAGTGACCACCTACCTTGGTTGTTCATGAATATATCCCCCTCTTTGATGATACTGAACAGAAGGCAGAGTTCTTTGTCCCTTGTAGTCTGTTGGACTGATAACATTGTTAGGTGGAAGACCATATTGGGGGCTGTGGTAGGCCATGTGCTGGTGATGATGAGGGTGTCCTTTTTGCTGGTGTTGTATTTGATTATATGGTTTGAAGGCAGATGCAACACTAATAAAGAAGGCAAGCATTAAAATTTAAGGAATGTAGAATGTTTGTGGTATTCTACAACAGATATCTCAAGTGCAAGTACTTTAGGCACATCAAGCTAATTGATTTGAAGATGTAATTACAGCACAGATATCTTCCCCAACACTTCCCAACCACCACATCACATCTGTCAAGTGCTGCCTCAGATACTTATTACATCACTATCCAAAACACTAAAATGCCTATATTTCCATGATGAATATTTGATCCCTGATGGTGAAAACCTTCAGTGCCTTTTTTTAGCTAGATTATAAGGAGGTTGCAGGCCGCTTTACCCAATAAGTAAATACAGCTCTGACTATCACCAGTTGTTGCCTTACCTCCCGTCTTCTCTTTCAGCTAAGGGGCGATACAGAGTTGGAGACAATCCCTCATGATGCCTGTATTGGTGCCCATTATAAGGTTGTTGTTGTTTTTGCCTGCTGTCTGTGACGTGCCTATAATCTTGTGGTACCTTGGCGTAATTCTTGTAGTTTGAATGTTCGTGCTTGTATACTGGAGCAGAATTCAGCTGCACATGCGGATCCCTGGGGTTTCTAGTCATGTACCCTGGTTGGGATCTGTACTCGCCACCGGATTGATTACTATAGTCGACAGGAGACTGTTCGTAATCATAAACGTTAACATACGTAGCATAGTCAGGAGTGTTATATTTGCTGCGTTTGTGGTTTTCCACAACGGGATGAACGACCGGATATCTTTGTGGAACATTGGCAGGGTAGTTATGAGGTGGGGAACTGTAATAGGGGTCGATATATGTGGGAGAGTGAGGCGGCTGCTGACGATACAGCGGCTGATCAAGAACCGAATCATGAGAGGAAGCGTTTCGGATCGGCTGCTCCCTGAAAAAATTCGGTTTTCTCTCAAATCTGTAACAGATAAATAGAAATCAGCTCTGAAGAATATAAGGAAATATAAAGCTTTTATAACAACTTTTCATATCATACTAATCTGTTACATCTGAATACATTTTATACTTCATAGAAAAGTTTCTATACAGTATTGCTATACAAGCAAACAAAGTCACAGAAATCTATATGGCTATACCCACTAAGCATAGTCACAACTCAAAATGTTGGCTGAATCTAATTTCAAGACAACTTTTAAGTAGCCTGCCAATTTTATTGAGGTGTAACCTTTTACCTGGTGGGATCCATAAGAGATTCGTGTGAACCCGAATGCCTTAATGGAAAGCCGGCGAGGTCTTCGTAATTTCCACGGTTCGAACTCACAGCCCGGTGTGACCTTCTTACAGGATCTGCACGAATGAGTCGCCGGCTTTGATGATTTTCAACTACGAATGGAGCCAAGTTCGCTCTACGCTGAAGGTATGCATCATAAGAAGGAAGAGGGGGTGCATTGCCTCTATGTTCTTTGTGATAACTGCTTTGTTGATTTTGTCTATATACTGGGGGCTCTGCATACAGGGGTTCTTGAGGAGGCGAACTGAACTTCTCCATGGCACTCTTGGGCCTGGGTGCAACCGGCTGGGTGTTGGCAAAGCTCTCCGGTCCAGGAGTGAAAGTTCTTTGCTTGGCCATACGGTTAGGATTTGATGATCTCTTAGAACTTTCATACTGACCCCTAATGAAATGTGTGTTGTCACCCATGTGCATGTTGTAAATGTCCACATACTGTTGGTTATTCGCCATAGTTCTTGTAGCGACCCCGAGAGTGGGAGCAGTCACGCATTTTGTCATATGTCGAGGTACGTGATGGATTTCTGGCCGCGATTGAGGGGGAGAGAGCGTGACATAGTTGGAGTTTTCTTTCTCTGAATAAAAATTGGCTGGATGTGGCTGATGGGGTCTGGAAGGAGGGCCAGACGTTCTAGGGGGGGATTTAATATGCCCTATAGATTGAGAATACTGCTGTGGTTGAGTTCTATTTCGACCGGCATTTTGAAGAGTATTGATTTGATTTTTTTCAACTCGCTTTCTTTCGATGTGCTGCAGAAGTTTGTGCTTCCAGTCCGCTAGTGGCGCTGGAGCAGAATTCTTGGAGGACCTGGCTTTCGCATACATGTTATGTCTTACAGGAGGTGGGGAGCACAAAGAATTTCTTGAGCTGCGTATGCTTGTACCGCTCTTCTCAATCCTTCGGTCCCTTCTAACAATGTCGGTATTAGATCTTCCATACTTGGTTCTATCATTGAAATTCTGCTGTTCTTCGTCACTGTCTAGCAAAAGCTGCCCCAACTGTTGCTCTATCGACTTAGAACGTGCCCTAGCATCTAGTCCAGTACGTTCGTTAGTGTTGTATAGTGGTGCCAAGGTACGCTTCTCTTCAAAACCACTCTCAGGAGCAGCAATAGAATTTCTCTGGCTAGAACCTCGCCTCTGCAATAGTTGCGCTGCTGGAGCGGAGCCTGGACGCGTTCTTGACAATCTCGAGGATGAGTTAGATTTTAAAATGGCAGGTTGATGGGACTTTTTATCATTTCTTTCTAATTTGTTCTTCAGGCGCTCATGGATGCTTTGCTTTTTACCAACTCTTTGTTCAGCATCTGTGGGAGACACAGGTTCAAGATTGGTCGAGTCAGCAGTGATAGTTTCGAATGCGCTGTCAGTGTGATCTGAATGGTAATTTGGAGAGCCAGGCAGAAGGTTCTGTTGTGCTAGCAGAGGCAACGAAGACTTCCTGGACAAGTTCAATGCTGCCCCGCTTTGTGCTACCCTTGATGCTTGAGCTACATTCCTTTGTTGTTGCATAATTTTATCCAATCTTTCACGGAACTGATTTTGTTTAACAGATTCCAAAGTTTCATCAAATTTAGATTTCGAAGATGTTCGTGGCTTTCTCTTTGATGGAGAATCCTGACCGCTCCCAGTCTCAGCATCACCAGAAGAACCGGGCTCGAAAGAACCTCCAACTTTGCTGAACGTGAAGGAGTCGCCATACAAATTGTCTGATTGAACAAACATAACTTGGTCTGCCTCAGCTTCCATAATCAAATCAGACGTCTCTGGTATTTTGGAGATGTGACTGACAGATTTTTCATGAGTGACCTCTGGGACGACCTTTTCATCAGTAAAACCATTCAGGTGATTATTTGGTCGAATTATTGCTTTTTCTTCAGTCTTCCTCGGCCGAGAAGGCAGGAGATCGACCAGAGACTTGGAAGCAGGGGTTGGTTTCTTTTCCGGAGAGGAAATACTTTCGAACATCCTGATACTTTGCGTTACCTTGTTAGAATTTTGCGATTCTGGTTTCGAATTCGGAATAGCATTTGGCACTGTGGTGTCAGGGCAGGGTGAGGCAGGAGTTGGCAATATAACAGGGGTATAATTTGGCAATTTTTTCTCAACCAGTTTCTGAGTTTTTAAATCTCCTACTCTGATGTTAGCTACAGACCTGATATTAGCAGGTTTCATAGGTGTCTGTGGCTTGGCAGACAAACTGCTACTACTGGCGTTTTTAGAAAAATCATGTGACGATGAGGAAGTTGGGGATAACATCATCTCATCTTGCTCGTCTGCACATTCTGGAATTGACTCTTGACTGTCCACATCGTTGCCTACCCCGGAATCCTTGTCGGTGGCAGCGAGACCGTCGGAGGAACCCGAGGCGTCGGGTAGCAAAAACATGTCTTGCTCTGTATTGTCATTGGACCAATTCGTCTCGTTGGGCTTGCTGCTTCGGTTTTGCAGGAGTGCAGGGGTGAAGATTTTGAGTCCAGTCACGCCGGACAGGGACACAGCCGATTTGACGACCTCTTTCTGGTATGACGCTGCAGAGTTTGGTTTCATGTCCTTGGTTAACACGGAATCTATTCGTGGTGGAACAGGAGGCTTTGTCTTCTTCGATTTCATGGCAGATAAGGGAAATTCTTGATCTTTATTAATTGCAGCATTTTTAACTTCATCATTATCCATGAAAGGAATATTCATTGCCTCGAAAGCAGGCTTAATCTTTTCAGTTGATAATTTGGCTTCTTTGGATAACAGATTATCGCTCTGTTTGACCTCAGGTGTTTGGTTCTCCGGAACTGGGTTCAAAATCTCAACAGGTGGAGGCGGCAGGTCATCAAACGACATAGAGCTTATTGGAACTTTCGACGCCGCATCCCCTGTGATCTCAGGCCCAGAGGAAGGAGAACTAGAGAGCGAAGATCGATCATCCTTGCCAATGATTTCAACGGCGGCAGGTCGAACAATATCAGTATTGTCTGTCTGAGGGATAGAAGGAAGATGTGAATGAGATGACCATGTTCTTATTTTGATGGGCTGTGTAGGATCTTCTGTTCTTGTTTCAGAGACTGTGGTACTGATAATAGGGTTGCGGTCACTATTCTGTTCTGACTCCGAGGATGTTGTAAGCACAGGTTTGGTCATTCTGCTATTACCAGCATCTTGTAAAAGTTTCGAATTATTGCAATCAAGATCTCCTAATGAAACCTTTTCATATGAAGCAGGTGAAACAGAAACATCTAGAGATGGCTCATTATCCGTTTTCAATCCAGGGTCACCATTCACTACAGAGTCGGAGTCACTCAAGGTTTTCACCATAAGACTGGCTTGTGCAGCAGGGCCATTGCCATTGCTAGAAATCACATCTGCTGAAACGTCTATAGCATGATGATCGGCGCTGTTCACATCTCCTCTCCTGGAAATTACAATTCAAGTTATACAATGGATCAAGACTATACACAAGAAATATACACAATGTCCATAAAGTTCTAGGAAGGCTGACATACGTTCTATGTTTTTACATTATTTCTTTTCTTTTTTTACTTTACTAGTGCAATAGATCCCACAGTTACTTTCGATTTATTAGTTGAAAAGTGAACTGTTGACTTTGCTATAAGAGTAATAACGATACATATAATACATATATAAATCATAGCACAATTTGAGCAGTCACATTTAATGCCTTCATTCAATTATAGCTAGGTTAGCTATAATATAGTTAGCTATAGTATAGGTTCCAGATTCATCCCAGAATAATGCATGAAAAAAGAAAAGGCTAGGAAAATTTCAAACCGTTTATCATTTGAATTAACATCTTTGAGAGGAGATGTATCATCAAAACTCATGTCATCATCTTCTGTGAGTATTATGTCCTCATCATCACTACGGTGCACAGGCTCCAAATTGAAAGCGACTCGGGTGATACCACGCTGCCGACGTAAGATTTCAGGCTCGTCATCATCTGCAGCGTCATTGGCATAACCATCACCATCTGTTTTGCTTCTATCTTGAGATGTCTCTGTGGTTGAATATTTTACCAATCTATCATGGATATGCATTCATTCTTATTTTTCTATTACACGGACAATACTTTAATACTGACAAACCCGTTAATTAGAATATCTTATAACTTGCCATGTTCTCGTTGTGGAAACAATACATTGGTCAGGATACGAGTCTTTCCGTCCGGCCCTAGTTCCGCGTGAAGAGGTACGTTAGGCTTGGACTGATTTGAACTGACCCAGAGGGCTTCAAGCTGAGCGAGCTTGATAATATTAATAGGAAGATGTTCCAATCTGGAAATTGTAATTTCAAAATATGAAACAAAATTTGTGAATGATTCCAGTATGTGCATATGAAAATCTTTTTAAACGTTTTTGGATAATCCTGATTAAACGTGATTTAATTCTTACTTTTTCTCTAACTCTCTGTCTGAAATATAATTTGTCTGACTTGTACACTACTGGCCAACAACCAATTGAACAATTAACAAATAATAAGTCAACTAACTCACTTATTTCTACAGATGTTTAATACTCTCAGTTGAGAAAGATCCCCGATCTCTGCAGGAATACTTTGAAGGAGATTTCGACTCAATTGCAAGACATTGATCTTGCAGCATCTTCCCAGTTCAGGAGGAATGGAACTCAACATATTGTTATCGAGTAACAATGTGTGCATATCTCTGTGTATCAAACATATGTTCAAGTTTAGTTGAATGAATTTCAACATAAAACTGATAACTGATTTGATTTCATCCATTTCACCTGAGATTTCCTATTGATGACGGGATAAACTCCAACTTGTTGTGAGACAAGTCGAGCTCCTCAACTGCACGCAACTTCCCGATGCTTTCAGGGATCGAGGTAAGCTGGTTCATTGATACTTTTATCATCGTTAGTTTTTCCAAGAAGCCTATGAATATATGAGTAGAATATAGGTCTAAGTCTAAGACTGTAATAAATGACATTCAGACTTNGACATTCATACTTCAGAGACTACTATTCAATAATATCATGGCATCTAATATGATTTCCTCATGCAGAGACACGTGTAGTACCTATGTTTATCAAGCATACATCTTAGTCCAAGACAAATAAACTTTTCTTACACAAAAATACAATAACGAACACACAGAGCTAAGTAAACAAGACACCAGACACAGCCAGGAAATGGTTTTCAGCAATTGAATGAGTCTATTTCTCTTCCAGGATGAATACATGTTTACTTTAAAATGGTTTGAATTCCTTAGAAAGGATTTGTTTATCTTGTTGCACATATATTCCACTATCAAATATTGAATTATTATCAAATTTGTTGATAATACAAATATAACAGACAAACAATACATGTGGAGATTGCTGAAATTCCAAATATCATATATCCAAAAATCATAAAATTCATCCTTATATTAATTATTATAATATTGAATATGTGGAATACAAGTATCATACCTATTGTTGCAGGAAGCATGCTTATATGATTTTCACAGAGCAGCAAATCGGCAAGCTCGCAAAGAGACCCGATCTGATTCGGGATCGCCTCAATGAAGTTCCGACTGAGATCCAAATACACAAGTGAGGTCAGTTCCCCCAGCTCCAATGGCACACGACTCAGTTCATTTCCATCCAGCCATAGTTCAGTTAGTTTGCGCAGGTCGCACACAACATCGGGCTGGAATACCCAAATGTAAGATGTAAGTAAATTCAAGAATATAAAGTTTAAAAAAACAGCATGGGCTAACAATATAGAGAATTCAACAAAGGCTGCAACTAATACTGTGCACTAAAATGAAAACTAAACTAAACTTTACTCAGTTAGTACAGTGTTTCAAATATTTACACTATATGATTAAATGAATGTCCATATCATGTTCCAGGATAATTTCTTTGCTCCGTTAACATTAAAGCATGAAAGTCTTGAGAACGTTTTCCTACCCATTCCTGAAAGATATTTCCACCAAGATCAAGCCTCTTCAGTAAACCTAGCCTGCGTATGGATTTTGGAAGGATTTGTAACTGGTTGTCTCTCAGTTCCAGCACAGTAAGCTGCACAAGGCGACCGAAACTTGCCGGGAGGAACTCTAGAAAACAGTCGTTGAGATAGAGCTCACGGAGGCCGATGAGTTGGGTGAATCCTTCAGTCAGTCTGGAAAAAAATGAAACGAGTCATCACTCTTTTCTTACTCCTTTTTGACATTTTTATTCAATTTCCTTTCACCCTTGTCCCGAAGAAAAAAATATAATATAAGAACAATTGTTTCTTAAGAGGCTGATACTGTAAAAAAACAGTGGATGCTTGAGAAAATCTCTATTACTTTTCAAAGCAGAGAAAACCTTACAAAGGTCAGTGAGACACAATGAGGCAAATGTTAATTTGGCAATGAAAAAATGTTACGCTGATATGTGCTAACAGTAAAAGCTTTAATATTGTTGCAATTGTATTGGAAAAAATATTAAGTTAATACAAGGTATAAATGAATTTACGAGGCAAACATAAAACCAGAGCTGAAAACCATCTACAGCCAAGCAGTTCATGACTCGGCAGGCCTTTTACAAAGAATGACAATACAGCCACTCCACTTCAACTTAAGAGGAAGATGAACTAGCTTAGAAAAACAGCCTTTTTAACGTCATTCGCAGTAATTTGAAGTAGTTTCAACAATGGAAAAGATAGGGCATTTTGATAGGCCAATGTCAGTGACTGACTTACACTTCATACTCCGCACTGCATTGAATGACGAAGCTGTAAGTAACAGCAGATTGATAACGGATTTTGGGTGAAGTTTCCACAAATGATCTCTCGATTTTGAAAACAGAATCGTGACAAACAATAATGATGTTTAACAGATCATAAATATCTTTTCTGTTTCCAATCAGTTCAATTGTTAAACATCACCACACCACTTATCAATTATAACATTTTAGTTTGAATGCTGAAAGTCAGAAGGTTGACAGACATTATGGCGCCTACAAGTACACGAGCTATGTCAATGGCACAGGCAAAGAGAGAGACTATTATCGTGTCATCGATATGACATAAGTGGCATTACAGTATCAAATTGAGGTTTTACCGTTCGATGGGATTCACGCTAGCATCCAAGACATGGAGATTCTTGCAGCATCTTATACAGTCCGGTACGTCTTCAATAACTAGAAAGAATCAATAAATTACATAAATATGATAGGGTTGTGGGATGATGATAATATTTGGTTAGAGAATGCATTAAAAGCTTTTAGATCAGTGGTTTCCATTTTATCCTGGCAAATATTTCCTTTTCTTTTATAATTACATTATAGTATATTTAAACATCAGAATTACCAATACACTCATAGACTAAATATTGGCTATGAGTTAAGAATAATGAAAATATTTGACATAGTGACACACACGTACTCGTACTTGAGCACCTTATAACAGGCTTACCATTTTTACTGATATCCAAATACGTGAGAGATGACAGGCCGGCTAGTGTCGGTGGAAGAGAACCAAGATCGTTATCGCTGACTGTCAAATATTCGATATTCTCACAGGAAAACAGTGACTGAAATCAAAACAAACCCATTTCCTTCAAATAAAATACTAATATCCTGACTAATTAACGATTAAGTAACGAAGAAGGAAGCTCACCTTAGGAAGTTCGGATAGAGTGTTTGAATCTAATTGCAAACGAGTTAATGTGCTTGCGTACTGGAAAATATCGTTTGGAACTTGCTTGAGATTGCAGTTACGAAAATCTAGTTCTGTTACGTTGTCAACCTTCTCTCCATTTTGGCATAAACACATACCTGTAAAAGGTTAGGAAAGTAAAAAAAGTGTTGCTGATGAGCGGCTAGTATAGTAGCGGATGGAAAGAGGAATAAAATGCAGTAAGGATTATTACTAATTATTAATAAATAATTATAAAAATTATGCTTAATTTTATCAAAAAACATTCTTTATAAACACTACCCTAGCTATGACTGAATACCTTGCAGAAAACATATACACTTAATCACATGATCATTTTACCCAACATAATGAAAATAGAACCCAACAACATTAGATAATTTGAATTTAAGAATTGACGACCAGACACCTGTCACAAATTCTCACTCATGTCATTACCACTTGAAAAATCATTAATTGCTGTATGTTCCCTTCAATAAAGACAACAAAAATCTTCCCATTTCTCAGGCTGTTGGATATATTCGAATTCTAACAAACAATTTCATTTATTACTTGGTATTGATTTCACTCCTGCAACACGTCCAACGTTAGCTCCTCATTGTCTTTTTATTCCCTTATCCCACAGGAAATTGATCGTTCGTAGAAAATCAATCCCAAGAAAAATTTGTGAGATCAAGAGGATTACTCTCAACTAAATTATTCAAATATTCACAAGTTGAGAAGTTACCTCAAACGTGTGTAAATATAAAAATGAATCTTAAATGCGGCTGAGGTGAAGTGAACGTGTTCCACGGTCGCAAGAGCAAGGACAGTACAGTCGATGTGCTTCAGAAAAAGACGCACATGATAAAACGCTAATTCGAAGGAGTACGACTATGGTCAACTCGATCTGTCATCGAGGCGGTATATACCAGACACAATTGGTGTAACAATTATACCAATTTTAACAGTACAATACTGTGTAGAAGTTTTAGAGCAAATAAGGATATTGGACGAAATACACGCACCGATTTCTTCACACGGGCGCAAGGTTTTATTCGTGTGTGACAGACGTCAAAAATATTAACAAATAAATTGATTAAAAATAGAGGTTCTCTTTTACTGAATGTTTTAACGTAATATGAATGTGTATCAGCGTATTGCATCACCATATTCTCGAACACCTCTAATACAATATACATTACAGTATCTATAATTTGATTCATCACATATATTCCGTAATAATATATATTGTACTACTGTTCTGCATGAACAAAGTTATTCAACCCCTACAGTGTTACGGAAACCACATTTGTCGGAGGAAAGTTCAAGTACGAGAACATGAACTATGACCCTATCATAAAAGATAAATTTCAGCCATTACATTACTGTATTTATTTTTCAATCATATCATACGATATAGGAATATATGAGAATACTATCGTTCATAGACTTGCTTGTTACGGACTCGGGATCAAAAAAATCGATGAAATACATCCATTCGCCTTTTACATTCCGGGCCAAGGTCACATACATTCTGTAAACTATCGTTTAAAAAAATATTTACTGCGGTCTTGCCCGTCTCGGACACAAATAAGTTTATATTACTGTAATTAATTCTTATACTGATATCGGTCTCATGGTTTGTCTTTATTATTTTTGCAAGAAATATGATATTATTTCAAAATTATGAAACTACCGGAAACAACACCACAAAAGTAAGGTCACTTACAAATACTGTGGCATATCTTACACAGAAACAAATGCTTTTGACTATAGAAAGAGTGGTGTTGCATAATTTTAGCAGCAAGCGTTTAATGAGCATAGTTTACGACTGAGTGGACATATGTCTCGGTGCATAGTTTGAAGTTATTTTTTCGTAACAAAAACAGGAAATAAATTACACATTACCCTGAACTTTATTAATCGCAAAAAGTAATGATGACTACATTCATAAGAATAGAACTGAACGACTCCTAGTAGATGTCATTCTTTGAAATTGAAAACAGATGGAAAAGGCTCACGATACAAAATTTTCTGATATAAAGACTCATATTCTAAAATTAGAATATCCCAGCCCCATCCCAAACTAAATGGTATCTCTCTTATTCAAAACCAAGCCAATTCCTCATAAAAGCTTTCCTGGCAGTAGGAATATGAATCATGTAGACGGATATGTCAGGATAAAGTCAGGTTGTGTACAGTATAAATACTATTTACCAAGACGGCGTAATTTAACACCGTGCTAAATATACCATAAATGCAGTACAAGATAAAAACAGGCCTCTAGCATTTTATAAAGTGTTTGTAATTTATTTACTAAATACGACCATGGGAATGAAATCTATTAAAAGGTCATAACCTTGAACTGCTTCACGTTTGGACGATAATAAATCTCGTCTAGTCAAGGCACGATAAATAACAGAGGATATTTTTACGTCAGTAATTTCAAATCACGAGGCATTTTACAGACATTCATATTAATATTTTACAGTTGTTATGGAGTGAGTGTTAGGATGACTATCGACTACAATCGCAGAAAAGTAGCGAAGTACGAAAGTATAAAGTATGAAATCTGAATCTCTGACGAATCGGAGACTTGTCGCTGATGTATTATTTATTGATTTAGTTTCACCTTCAGTATTACAAGACGCCGGAATTCAATTACGGATCGGACATGCGTACACCAGTAATGGTAATTTCATTTTCGGAGAAATGATATGGAGTAGACTAGTTAAAATATTAATTAGTCGTGAAATAGTTTCATTACTGCAGTATCTGGGTAGAGACGCCACAAATGACGACTAAATAAGCAACAATCTTGTCTTAAAGTTACAAAAATACAATCGGGAGTACCAAGTAACGAAATAGGTAGTTTTAGAGTACATGGTTCTATTGTATAAATCATTGGGAGATTTTTAAACATTTCCCAGCAGACGAAAACATTTATTATCATATTGTACCGTAGTAGTAGTGTATGTAATTCAGTACCAACTCAGTTTTAGTTTACTCGAGCTGAGCGCATAGTTTAGGCCTTCGTTTGCAGTGGAGCGAGTCGCCCTTCGTAGTAATGGGACTAAGTTAAGTTTTGCGGTATTTTTTATGATTTCTAATCTGCTACGTCGTGTTCTGTTCAATTTACGCATGACATGCTGGGCTTGGCTCATATGTCATGGTAGATAGGATTACAACAGCCAGCACGCAATTCAAAGTCAGATATTCAAAATAGGTAATAGGCATGTTGCATTATAATTATATCGAATTACAAATTTGTTTCCGTAATGGAATTCAACGAGTATGTATGAAATCCACTATATGGAACAATATACATATAAGCATAATTTACAAGTTATTTTTTATATGCAAGGCGGGGGTATTTACCAGAACGAGGAAATAGTTACGAGTCTATTCTTGATTTTCCTCAAAATTCGAAAGATTTCACAACCACCAAACTGATTTCAATAATGTCCACGATTCTGCTATAGCGTTATTCGACAGAAACAAATATGCTACAACAGGCCAAGGGTTCACCGCTTGGCAAATGCTAGCATTTCATTATCAAGGAAGCGTAGTTGCCAAAAACAGCTACGCAAATAGAAAGTGACAAACAACAAAGCGCCAGAGCCGCTTGCTAAGACTTGAACTGGGAAATGGTAAATGCCACCTCACTTCTGCACTGTGTGAATGAATTCTTCTGACTGTAGTACTGTACTGTACAATTTTGTTACGATAACACACAGCTGCTGGAAGAATAACGTGACAAAATTATCTCCTGTTCTAATACTGCAATTCAAATCCCAACCCAAAGCAAACCCCCCTTTATTTCTGTACTGCACTAACGTATATCTTTCATTTGCCCCCATATATTTATGGAGCATAATGATGTAGTATGCCTAATAATTTCATGTAAAATTAATAAATGTAACAGACCACAGACATCACAATATCCTACATTTCGCAACAAATAAATTGTCAAGAACAACCTAGCAGTTAAAATTTACTACGGGCTGTGACGCTCTTATTTAGTTTCCAATTTCCGATTCAGTAGTATTATTGGGCCTCAGGGAATACGTATTGTCTGGAACTACAAGTATGGGATGATATAAAGAGCGGTATGTTCTCTTAAAGACGATAAGTTCTAAGTGAGCGTATATATTATATTCACAACAGTTACTGTAATTCCAACCATCTCGAACCACAACATACAATTTGGATCATTAATTGCTTTGCGACATGACTTAGTCCAGTGTTCACAAACTTCTATCGAAAGTACTGTACTCAGATGGGTGTGCTGCTGGTAATGGTTTGATGTCGAAGCTTATTTATACTCAAACTACGTCCGCGGGCAAAATTTAATGACCGTAACGCTATAAGCAAAACAAACATTCCTTTCGAGATGAGCGATAAACCGAGTACTAAGTTTACATACACTTTAGTATATAGTGTATAGAATATTCTAGACAGAATAGTCGTAATTATTGCTATAGCTAGTAGTGGCGCATCAATTTCAAGGCTTCCCATCGACTTCTAGACTATATGTATGTAAATTTATAAAACGAATATGATCGACGCATACCAATACCATACCATTCCTTCAATTCGATAACTACTAAAACTTACAATGTTTACCACTGTGATAGAGATAATAACAGGATAATAATAAAGAGTACCTACCGAATATGCTTCTAGCCTTTTCCATATCAGTAATATCCGGGTTTATATCCTTAATTCTAGTTCTCAAAGGGCATTGTACATCGTGCTGTGTATTCACTTCTAATCCTTTCGTTCCCAACTCTTGTACGATGCGTTTATAATCCTCGTTGCCAGGAATAATTTCTGAGTTGTCTTCAACATATCCTTCCCCTACGACAGAGAGAGCTGCAGCGGACACACTGTGGTGATCGATTGAATACTTGACTGTTTCGTCCGAACACGGTCTCGTCGCGTTTTGCGATTTTCCGTCAGCCGCGGTTCGCTTCGCTGCATTCGTAGGCCGACTTTCTTCTTCGGAACTTTTCCTAGCCAAGTGATTATTACGCTGGTCGTTGCGGGAGAAAGAATTCCCACTTCTAGGTTCTTCTTCAGTCTGTGACAGCTTCGGGCTATTTTCTGCCTGATTACGACAGCGTAACATTGGTCCGACTACTTTCGAATTTTCTTTAACAGACAACCTAGGGCCCTGATCGGTTCCAATTATTCCCTGTCTATTGTAGCTGTTATTATTGTTCGAATTTGCTTTCGTGTTATCCTCGTTGTCAGAACTGTAATATTCACTACTGCCGTTGCTACCTGCCGCTGCGTTCAGAAGGTCATAGTTCACATATTCTACAAGTAGGCCCTTTGCAGTATCGCAAGGAGGTTCACTGGATAAAACGTCCTTTCCATTTTGTAGATTTTCCATATTGACTCTCCCGTCCTTGTCGTTATCCTTGGGGAAAATTTTATCGGAGGAATTGTTAAAATGCTGTTTAAGTCTTGCGCTTCGATCCAAAGTGCTGTTGGCGCTCTCCAGGATAGCGTTCTCAAGATAACAAGTTAAATTTTGATCACGAAAATCGGATTCGTTGCTATTTGCGGATTTCGCATCGTCGGCCGGATAAACTTCCTCGGATTTGAATGGTCGATTATCTTCTTTTTGGTCGCAATCGTTTCCCTTTACCGGGTCATGTTTTCTCGCGTTGCTGTTCGACGATTCCTTTGGGAACGTTGGAGTTTCTGAATTAGAGTTATCGCTTCTGAAGACGGCTTTCGTTTGAACTGTTTCGTGGTCGGCTCCCTTCGAGAACTGTTGACGAAGTTTTCCAAGCTTCGAATGTTTTTCTTCCTTAGAACGCTCTTTGTCGCCACCTGTTGTACGACGCAAGTAGACCAATGTAGTGTTTACTGAATTTACTTATTTAACAACCGCGAGTTATTTTCACGCATGAATGAATAAAATCAAACGAATCGATTTATAGATGACACACAAATAGAATTCCAAGATTTTTTCAACTAGTAGCTTACACAGCGTGGGTTTGTGAACAAATTTGAGCAGTACACAATTTTCAGCAATGAACTCACAGCGACAACGTACACCTAGACTTCGTTAACGCAGATTTATACCTTAGTGGAGTTAAGACAAATTGAGAAAAATATGAACCAATGGAAACAAATTCTTGTTAATCAACACTAGCGCACCATTACACTTTATCGCATTTTTGAATGAGTAAAATTGAATAACACAAGATATTATACGACTTTAAATCATTCCATATGTAGAAAAGGTCATATACCATAACATTATTAAAATCTTCCAGAGGTTAATGGTTTGAAATGGAATAGAGCATATATTTTGTATTCAACGTTACCGACAAACTGATAAAATCATTTATACATTAAGCAAGATATTAGTTTTCGCCTAGTACTTTAAAGCAAGACATTACGGTTATTCCCTCTCCCTCCAATAATTTTTTTTAAATTGTGAAGTAGTTAAGATTGTAGGCGGAATTCAAAATCGAATGAATAGAACCTTTGTATAGGTCGAAGGTCAAATATTGACTTGTTTTATGACGCTATTTCTCATCGTCTAACATTCCAGGACTGGGTGATGAATCATCTGTACTTATGTTCCAATAAACGATATGGGGGATAGGGACTTTTAAATCCCACTGCTTATACAATATGTATCATCATTTCCGTCTACTATTAGCTTTCTACCAGGGCAGGGTTCTGTGTACAGTAATAGTTCGCTCAGACAACAATGACCTGAAGTTTTATTCATACGCGATACGCGTCACTACTTAACAAAATATTACTACCTGCGACATGGAATAATACTTCCTGGAGCGTTCGTCTGTACGTGGGTACGTGACGGTTTTAAAGCTTAAGTTCGAGAAATAGCGAATTACAAGTACAATCCAAGTAATAAATACGCAAACGCTATCATAATGTAACTATCACCCGCGTATGTATAGGATAGTGTTTGGGTATAAATTGTCAAGTGGATTTTTTTATCAGAGCTACATTGGTAGTACACAATACAACGCTGCGGCGCACCACACTAAATAACTTGTATTACATGAGATCTACAATAAAAGTGAGTCTTACGCACCAGTAACCGACGATTGTTGTTGATCCTTCGACAAAAATTTACGTAAACTCCAAGGCATTATAAGTCACGGAACCATGTACATTTAATCACTACCAAAACTAAAATAATATATTCTGTGTAATAAATAGACAAGGTACTTATAAAAGACGATGATAACTCTCTTTAGTTTTTGAACTAATCACTCTACTAGAGTACTAGACTCTACTCTACTGTAATTACAACAGGTCTGGTCGCGTCGGTCGTGTGTTCTGTAGTTTCCCTTAACAGACTTAGATATCCTCGACTGTTTCATTTTACTATTGCTCGACTAAGAATGCTGAAACAGACCGTAGTATATAACTGACACTCTCCAGATAAGCCTGTAGGTTTAAATCGAGTTAGGCTGAAGTGTACACAAAAGTCAGCAAATAAAACTATCTCCACGAATAAAATGAAAACGCTATCACTTCACGATCATTCAATTGAATGAGCCGGATTGTATTTGGACAGTAGTTCTTCTTTTTTTCCTCGCGTCATGGTTGACCAGACAGACGATGGTTCCGTACTTTTAAACAACAGACAACTAGCAAAATCAGTCGTTAGAAGAAAACCAGTACACGATATATAGTACTGAGTACCATCCACTTCCACTCAATGACAAAAGAGAATAAAAGGTTATTGAGTAAAAATGTTGAAGCTTGTGAAGTATAATTCGCCCTGTCTGTGATTTCTTCTAATTAGAAGTGATTAACATACTTGTAGCCTATTTCTGTGAAGAAGCCTCTCTAAATGAATGGAATTGTCACGTATATTTCTATATATCTAAGATATTCCTTATTTCATTAAATTATTTGCTCAACAATAGCTCCCAAAGCTGTGTTGAAATATATTTTCCTGATAATCAACACTGAAGATAGGCTAATCCACTAATTACCGGTAGCAACTACCGATTGGCGTTTCGTCGCCTAAGGTTCAATATAAAATTTAAAAGGTAGTTTGATGAATTGCCGTCGGACTGGTGTCTGCTGCTTGCGATGTCACGACGCTGGTCTTGAATTACTGGCTCTCTTAATAACTTAACTATTCGTAACTCAAAAAAAAACCACGGGACATACTTGTCAACAGATTAAATATTCTATACACTTTGGATACATGGTTTTACAATATACACGTGGTGAATATCTTAACTGCTTAACAGACAACTGACGACTACGGTATATGATTATGTTCTGGTCACTCGAAATATTGTCTCTCCTTGTTATCCCTAGCACGACATCTATTAATTATTACAGTAGTTAATCGTTATACTATGAGATTCTACTATGAACAACAGTGAAGTACCGTGTTGCCTTAACCAGCCGGCATTCAATGGCGAAATCCTCGAAAAGCTGTAGCTTACAGTACAACAGAAATCGATAAATTTTACTTTCGAAAATGGAAATGAGATTGAATATTGAATTTCAATCATTAGGTCTCCATTATAAATAGCGAGATATAGAAACCAATTTTCAGTTACAGCATTTCATAAACCCTATTGGTGCACATATTCGTACGTTCCGGCGTATAAGACATATACGGTTAAACCTAATTTGAAGTCGCGGTCGGGTTCCTGAAAGTTGCGACTTCAACTTGAATGAATTTAATTGAAACCAAGAACCTCATGGAAGTTTAACTACCATACACTTACGATTATCCAATCTCAAATACCCTAATTCCCAATAACTAGCAGCATACAAAACAAGCGAAAAAAAGGAAAACCCTGGAGCGAAGACAAATGAACTTTGAACCAACGAATAACACGGAAGATAAATTTCATAAATTTGCAAGGTAGAAAAAGTACAATGTTCTCAATTCTGTAGCTTTTATTTTTCCTATACTAGTTTCACTGATATCGTCTTAGTTCGTGACAACCGGACTTCAAGGGGTTAAATATAATCTCTTCGCGATATCGGTATCTTTGGCGACCCAGAGAATTGCCAATTTTACGCTTACTGGAGCGAATCTCCCCAATTTTTGTGGAAAACATAGTAATTTTGAAATAATTTGTTCGTGAAGGTACTTGAACACATTAGCCTATGAAACTGAGAACGTGTTATGAGTTGGACAATATAAGCACAGCTACTAGTTATATGTAAGTACAGTATTGTTTGCTTAGCTTCAACTACGTGATTTACTCTATTTTCCACAGCAAAAAACTACGCTGCAAAATACTTTTTAACTAAGAGCATCGACTGCCGAAAATATATCACATAAAAACGATAACGGATGAACAATATAGTGTTTTGAAAATACACAAATTTTCTTATATCTTACAAATTTATATATATATAATTTGAAAAAATAAACTTGCCTGCTTCTGCGCTGTTTTTTTCATCATCTGCGTCACGTTGGCGGTCACGCATGACTTCCTACTTAGATAGAAATCCTCTGGAATTGGGTATTCCGCGAATTTATATTATGCAGGTTACAATCCACTTTCCGGAGTGTATATATTGCCACTAGTATTTTTAATTATTATGCTACTTAAAAGGAAACAAAACATGATAGACTATTACAAAATATTCTTCGAGTTACTTAAAGACTACGACTTAGGTTTCAACATAACTGGAACACATAAAAAAATCTGGTAAATGAGACCTGGAGAAAATCTGGTAAATGAAATGATATAAATCAAAAAGATATTAAATAACCTCATGTAAAGTAAAAAGTAGCAACATCAGACTATACTATAAACAGTGGTAGTTTGTTCAATGTTTGGTAACTTACTTTCCTGAGACTAGCTAGAATATTTACCTATATCATATAGCACGTAATACACAAACGTAAATAACCATCCTAAAGAAAGAAAGGAAATTGTTATGCGTGATAGAAAAGCACACCAATCATAAAAATACCTGCGCGATATTAAAGCAGTATAAAACAATCCAGAGAATTATTCAACTTAATAAATTATTCATTCATTTGAGTCTGATTCAACTGCCAGAATTACCTTTGATCGGATTTGAAATTCCCTTCGAGAGCACGAGTTGGCCTAGTTGTGGAATGCTCTTTAGCAGGATTGAGATGGAGGATTTGGTTGCTGTTATGGCAAATTAATTAAGAAAATTGCCATAAGGCGATTAGCGCAGTTGAAACTTTGCAATAAACTGAATGAAACAACAGTCAATTGAGGTCGATTTTCGCCCTCGATCAGCAGCTCTACTCACATCTTTAACAAAAATTTAAAACTAATACAGTGTATATATTCTAAGCTTTAATCCTGAACGAGAATGACGATCATCAAATATATTCATTCACTACAGATAAGTTGCCATTCATATGCTCTTTGTAGTTAGGAATATATTCTGCTGTCTACTAGGTTCGTGGCGAATCAATACATTCCAATAGTTATACTTTTTTCCCCAGATCGGAATTCATTACTGTGTGTTTATTTACGAAGAATCAGTGACGACGATTTCGCAGAAAAGGCAAACACCACCTTCCTGCTTCTCCGACGTATTTACACTATTCACATAAACGTACTCAGATTAAACAACTTTGGAACGTATAAAATGCTTCGGGCGAAGTAAGAAAAATCTCATAATAACAATTAAACAACCATATCACTGTACAGGAATGGAAGTTTACTGGAGCTGAAATATCTTAGCAGGGATGAGACTCACAAATGCTCGACGTAAACCACAGATAATTACTTTTTAACCTGCATGAATCGGACAAGATCAGTCTGGATTATATACATTCTGCCTGTCATAAAAACCTGTGATACAACATATCCACATTATAGCGTAGTGTCGTAACAGGATTATAGCCTACATATACACTTCCATGCGAAGTGGCATAATAAATTCTAGATCATTAAATCAAGCTTCTGAAAGACTAAATAGATGACTATCACAGCTAACCTCCATTATAACACTATTGTATAACTTTCATCACAACCAGTATTACAGTCTCGTCTGTATAGCCAATAATTATCGCTCCTAGAAAGATTACCTTGAAAAGTACGGCGTCTAGCTGGCCAAAGAAAAGAAACTTTCTCTTTTGATGGCTCAGTGTTATTATCTCAAAATTGTGTCAACCTTTTAGAAAGTATTTTCCCGTATCGCTAAGCCGAAGCATAGCATTATTTACATTATCTAGGTTGGGCAAACTCGACACGGTTTTTGTCGAAGGCAACAGGGCTCTCAGATGAGCTGATGATGATGACGAGACGCATGGATGGGCCGCACAGGCAGAACAGTTTTTCTTATATTCATCTATGTGGAATAATCGGGTTCGAATTCAATGCATGTTCAAACGTACTGTAGTGCAAAAGACTTGATTGAAAGTTGATTGAAATCAGTAGATTTTTCGTACCCAGACCGGAAAAGGAAAAATGCAACTTTCTGGATTTAAATACAACACATATTTTTATCTGATACGGAACGCCTGATTGGACATTTATTTTTGGTCAATGAAATCAGTCAATAAAAATCAGTTTACGGCCGATTGACTTGATTAAAAGAATCAAAGGTTTTAATGGTATAAGTTTAGAAGATTTCACATTATATATGTTATAGACCTACAGGTTAACCTTTGCAAAATAAGATTCAAGTACAGCCAGGCACGAAATTAAATTTAGTAGACTGTTTGGCCAGACTATAGCATTAAAATCAATTGCATATCCACTGAATATTGACACACATATTAACAAACCGTTGCATTGGGCGGCATATTTGTCCAACGCGGATTCAGTGAATTCCACGAAATGGAAATAATGGATCAAACAAGGCAAAGCATTGAATTTATAGTCAATCAACACTCGGTAGGTTTGGTACCAAATCGAAAACCTTATATTACATACCATGGGAACGAACGAACGAACGCCTTCATCTCATAAAAGCATTACAGATAGATAGATATTTGCAAGAAACCGTCTCCCCATGAAGGCATGTTACTTTATTCAAAACAGTCTAATAGGAAAAGGCACTGTTTATCGCAACAAGTCCGGATAAACATTTCGGATTTTATAACAAGGTCGTTTTCAAAGGATTATAGATGAAGATAAGTTATTTACAAGAGCGAGCACACGGTAAAAACCCAGAAGCTTGTTCTATTTTAAATCTCAAAATAAACACGATGTAAAAAAGTCCTGACCGGTGTTAAAATAGAGCTTGCCAGGTAATCCTTCCGTTTCTTTTTAAAATGATGACTTAAGTGGATAATCTACTATCAACAGTACAATGCTAGGCTACTTTGAAGTCGGGGTTCTTGGAAAGTAAATCCACTTCACTTTGCTACAACAATTTCGTAGAAATTCGTACTTCCGTAATTCCGATTAAATATGTTAGAAGGTCTCGCCGTGAAGTTAACTAGACTCTTTTGTTTTGCATCACAGTAATAATGGACCTACTTTACCTGCAAGTTATTGTAATACTACACTGCAGAAACAACACTTACTCACAGGTACATGCATTAGCTAACTCTAACTTATATACATAAACCATCTTAGAGACACTGACCGTATATTGCTCGTTTTAAAGACAATAATTTACTATCGGAATGAAAATATCATATTTTTCACTCCTCCAGTCCATAATCCGAAAATAACATGAAAAACAACGAAATCTCAAGAAAGCATGCCATGCCGTAACGCTCGTTTCCTTTTACAAACGACCTACGTCTAAGATAAGATAATTCCAGACTATACGGATGATTTAACAGACCAAATTATTGTTCAGTCGGAGAGAGAACTGCAAAAAGTAAAATTGTGCAGGATTATCTAACTGTTAAAAGCATGGAATAAACGCCCCTTTCACTTATGTGAACTCCGAACGCGAACTTCATCATGAAATCAGAATCACTCAGTAAAACTACTTCCGCCTCCTATGCAGCGTGTTCCTGTTATTTGTAAACAGAACGCACTAGTAAATGTATGAGGCTTAACCAATAATATATTTAAGTGTCGCAAATTCCTAAACCCACGATAGGTGAGATTGAAATTCCTCATCACGGGTTCTCCTGAACGCGAACGTGTTACCCCAGAAAATACATTCGATTCCTTCCGAAGCTCTTATCTCCTTCCTTAAGCAAAATCTGTGATGAAATATTCAAAGGCTAACGAAAAATCTTCTTCCAAATTTACTCTGTAGTTAAGTATATATTGATATTACATTTATAATTTTAACTATCGTGAAAATGACGAAAGCGATTGTTTCTGGAACAACACTTGGCTTAGAGATAAAAAACAAACCCTTCTTAGCCAAAAAAAGGAGAAAATGCAAAATACTTTGGTATATAGTACATGATTCGTTTAGAATAGATCTTTCAAATAAGATGGCTTAAATTACATGGAATTTATCTGCCTAGAACTGCTAGGTATATCTATTACCAAAGTAACCATTCGTTATCAATTTATCTTTTTTAGAACCGACCTGTATTAGTACACCTTTTCTCGAATCCAACTATCTTACCGTTGGTTGCAAACACAACACGACATTATTTCATCAATGTGAGAAAGTAGTTGGCTACCGAAAAGGGAGTTAACTATAGTCCGTATCTGTGTGATGATCGATCCACCAAGATATGAAATAATAGCTGTATTAAATGCCTCATATCGCAAGTACATCGTGAGTTACACGACTCCGAAATTTTGAACATACTTGGGAGAATTACAAGTTTAATTTTCGCTTACCGCAAGAATGTTCCTTATCGTTACTTGAAATTCCTATAGGTCATCAATGCGTTGAAATTAAAGTTTATGAAAAGGAAATTCGCGAAACAATGATCGAAAACATTCGGGGTGTTCAACAAAATGACTGCGAAACATCAATACGATGTAAAACACATCTTCAAAGCATTTTAGCGCTGTAGTTGCCTCTCGACTGTTACTCCGTCAAACCGCAAAGATGGATTACTGCATATAGTGGTTATATCGCTGTAGAAGCGAAAAGCACTTTCACTGTTTAGGGTCAGCGGATACTCACCCAGATTAAGAGAGCAAGATCAAAAGTTAAAGGTGATTTTTTTAAATGAAACATTTTTGTGGGAGTCGTTACACATGGAAAATACAGTGCAGCACAGCAAAGTCGTAGTTCTTACGACTATGATCTTGTTCGTTTTCAAGTTATCGTATTTGGAGTTTCCACTGCCAAGGCATTTGGCAAAACATAAACACCATTAAGTATATGATATCAAACAGTACGACGCAGTATTTCAAAAGAAATTTCTGCCGATTTTTGCTGATCTGAAGACAAATCACAAGTCTGCATTTACCACAATACTAATATACAGCATCACCAAAACGGAAGTCTAAAACTGTCTTCTGCAATATTCAAGTTTAGCTACAGCATTTATGAGCAGTTAAATCCTGGTTACCCTAGTAACACTGGCCTGTACATCACCTCCCACTTTTCGTTATCTCTGAACTGAAGTTTTCTGCAAGTTAAAAATTATTTAACTTTAAATAACCATTAGAAAGCATGTACAGTATTATTTATTGTGCTCACTATTCTTTTTGTATTACCTATTACCACTTGACCCGCATATTGTTGGCGATAAATATACGCGACGTTAACAATGCAGTACTACTTGAAAAAGGTATGATATTGCGTTAAGGACAAAAACATAACCGGATATTAGACTGACTGACTGACGCATACGACATTCCATAATTACCTGCTACAGCGAAACTGAAGGCAAGGAGCAGTGCAGAAAAATCCATGGCAATTGTATTCAAAGCTGTGTTTGATCACCTACCTTAATCTTCACATCTTCACGTCCATTCCGTAATACTGAAAACCCCGCATAATTTAGAATACCGCTCTTTCCCGCCACCTACTGGCTGTGGTTCAACGAATGAAATTTTCTGGATTAACGAATATACAAAGTGAAACGTACTTGTGAGTCAAAGGGAAGGGGCCACCAGAGATTCTCCTTAAAAGTGCCAATGAACTTCGTGCATAGTCATCATGCTGGTAGGCTATCTTTTATCACCATTAAGTTTCAATTATTTTCCATCCCCACACTCTACATTGTAGAGTCTACAACATGACAAAACAGAATCTAAGATACCAATGTATTTGAATATAAAAGAATGCTTCAACTTGAACCAAACAAACTTGAAGGTGAACAATGAAATTAGCTAATGTACCAAAAATCGAATATTAACAACAACTTATCACCAAACCCAATCAAAAAAGATCAATAGCCAGACTTAAAAAAATTTAATCAATCTGTTTGCATACAACTCATCCTGATGAATGGCTAATCAGAGCAATTCATTAACTTGATTCATACATTCTACTTCGGAGCTCAAATACAAAAACTTTCTGAAATATGTTTGGAACTCTGCATGTTATTATTTTTTATATTATTATAGAACAACTTCTGAACTGAAAATACATAAGGCACAAATTGGCTGTTACAAAGAAACAACTTCCAAGCTACAATTCACATGTCCGGTGTACTCGATGGGACTGATATTGAATAGGCGAAGAATATGCAACATGCATCTAATGTTCGCTAAAAAAGATTCAGGATTCTGTGTTGAAAAGCAAACTATAACCAAAAACTAAATTGAAAAGAGCCATTTTACATATTTCATCCAGTTTTTGCACTATAATGCTCTTATTGCGTCTGGTCCACAGACGAGCAGTAGGCTAATCATGGGCCAAGTGTTTAAATCAGGTATAAGATCCTACCCAAGAGATAAAAACAAATGCCCATACAAGCGATAGATATCCTACATGCTACTGCCATTCATCTTATTCATACAGCTTCTACTATATTTTATTTAACTACAGTAGCGAGAAATCTATTAATGGCAGTGTTAATTATGTAGATTGGAAGAATGTAAACTGGCTTTACATAGCTGATCAGCGAAAATCTATAGAAAGCAAATTTATGACATAAAGTCTTCTAAGTCAATTTCATCAGTTAGTACATTGTTGAACATTGAATTCTACAGATGTCAATGCTACTTATGTTGTTGATGCAAAGTAGAAAATAATATATCGGTAACAATAAAATCATATTAGCAGCAACATCAGTAAAAACCAACATAACTGGGAATGTCTGAATAAGATATAAATTAGGAGACAAGGTAATATTTTGGATGAGAATTCAAAACCTAGGGACATCTAGTCCAATTCAGCTAAATGCTGAAGGCAACAGGTCAAAACACAGGTCATAGGTCAGACTACTTAGGTTAAAAGTTGTTTTGATAACATATTGGATTGTTGAAATAGCAGTGGGCAGGTGGGCATGCTTATTCAAAAACTTTGTATGGGAAAGAGAGGCACAGTGTGGTCCTAGAGGCCATATTTAAAAATAACCTGCAATAACAAAGTACTGAATTTGACATAACAGCTGAAAAGTCATTGTATTACTTTTACAAGTAGCTGCTGAGCTACAACTCAGTTATGTATATGATTACAGGGAAGGATATAGCCTTTATGTGAGAAGCTCATACTTAATCAAAAGATTCAAAATTATATACTTTGTAAATACATTTTACCATACTCTGCGGTGGCAATAAAACACCACAGTGTGATGCAAAGACAGCCACATCATATAGCACTAACACTTTGCCAAAGGTATATTCATGCTTCTCTGAATAGCCACATACAAAATATTCCTTTCTGTTTGTAATATAAGGGAGCCTATTACAAACAGAATTGAGATAGATTCTAATATCATTGGTCTTCCAATTAGATATTTTTGCAGTAGCCATACTGACACAACTATCTTCATTTGTAGTGGAATTACTCTTCATTCCCTTTTTGTATCAGCGGCTATGACTTCCATGTCACCATCTATGCGAAACACAAGAAATTTCGATCATATCTAATATCCAATAGCAGGATTAATAGGAACTAGTAGAGAACTTAAACATTGCGAGTTAACAAACAAGTGTACTTACGTGTGTTGGGTATTCTTTGTGTTTTTGACTCCGGTGCTCTTTGATCTAAATGCATAAGAAAGGATTACAATACAATGGAAGCAAGCAATATAAATAAAATTAATCTATAAAGATGTGAACTTATGAACCTTGCATTCTGTCAGGCGAGGAGCTATCTATCTTGACAAGGCTCGCAAAATCACCCATGACAGCGATCGCTGTTTCACCTGTGGCCTGGGCGACTCGATGTTCAACAAGATAAAACATATATTCGTCATAGAGCAATCTGATCAAGTGAAAACTTCCAAAGCTCGCGGCAGAGCGTAGTGTAAGGTCACGAATCACCATAGAGCTGTGAAAAAAGACAAATTAATATTTATCATTGCCAGCACTAATATCAGATTAAATATTGTTAGTTTTGGATAATTCGGTACACTTTAAAAACTATCAGTCGTGACATTACCTGTAAAAACACCACTTGAGCAGAAACTGTCTTGCTGCTTTTGTGAACTGTTGAGTTTCCTCATGTGGCTTCAGCACATCGGCCACTACTGACTCGAGCCATTCTGCCCACTGCTCCAGACTTCTTTGTTCAGCCAGGGCCGATTTGAATTCTGTTTCAAGCTTACGAACTACCGTGGCATCGCATTGGCATACCCAAGAGGCTTGCTCCTGTTAAGCAGTATATGACAATTATATATTGACATTCAATTTGTGTAACATTGACGTGAGTTTACTTATAGTCGGTGTACTCTATAATATACTGCGACAATGAAATGGCATTCTGCAACCCCAAACTATCTCATAGCCTCACCAAGATAGAAAGAAATATAAAA
Organism: Halocynthia aurantium; assembly: GCA_013436065.1. NCBI lineage: Eukaryota > Metazoa > Chordata > Ascidiacea > Stolidobranchia > Pyuridae > Halocynthia > Halocynthia aurantium. Next base: position 130,221 of record QXVX01010849.1, on the reverse strand, counting down.
TTATTCAGAGATGTATTCTGGAAGAATACTGCTATATATTAGCTATGTCATTGACAAGTCGATACATGGTTAATAATGACATTGTATGTTTACACTCCAGTAGGTTTCTGTCCCTTGTGTATCAATGCAATACAGCACATTAAAAGTCACAACTCACCTGAACGTTCCCAAAATCAACCCTGTTCAAGTCAGCCAGCATTTGGTTAATCTGAGCTCCATTGTGCAAGACGGCACGTGCAGCCTGTGCAAGGTGATTGAGAGAAGTGTATCTTCGTAGCATTTGGGAAAATGCCGAAACAGCTGTGGTCTGAATGTAATATGATGGAATGATATAGGGCAAATGCAAACATGTATTGTGATGCAGTGCAACTATAATTAAATATATTCTTGGCAATATGACCGTGCAGAGCTAGTAATTTTTGTTTCAATACATTTTTAACTGATTTTTCATTAAAACGAGACAAAATTAAAATTTCTTGTGCAGTTACTACCGACATGCTGTACATATGCGCAGTAGTATGTGTACATGACGAAGTCTCTTTACAAATACACTCTCTTCGCCAAAGGTCACCCTTTGCCACTACCAGTAGGGGTAGGCCTTTCTTCAAGACGTAGGACCATTGGTCAACATACCCTCTCCTTCGATTAGGTCAGTTTAGCAAGCACTCACAACAACAAAATATGAAATCCCAGACTACTAACGCACCTTAATCTTGACCATGTTTTCCGGAACAGAACCTCCTTTTAATGCCGTAGTCAGACTTCCTTCCAGTCCCTTGGCAAAATTTCTGATTGCTTGAGTAAGAGCACCTTTAAAAAAAAGTTACATATGATCTGTGCTACCAGTGATGCTAAAGCTTCATTTTTATTTTAACAGATCAAGCTGTATGTAGCCCAAACAATTTCTATGGGCAAGGGCTATTCCAATCAGAAATGAATACATTTACTTACTGGGTATCGGCCTCAACACATCAGGAATCAAAACTTCAACCAAACTCTGATACATGAGATGGTCACATTCTTTCATCCAAATTAAGGCGGGAGGCCAATGACAGATGGCCAACAGTTTCTTATGTGAAAGTTTGCTCTCAAACTCATCATTGCTGCGAACGATAAAAGAATCTAGGAGCTGGATTTTATAACAGTATATTGAGTCCTAACAAATGGGGAAGGAATACTTACGCCAATTCAACAGGTTCTACCGATTTATTGCTCCTCCAGAATGTTTGCCAAAGTTCGTCGACCATCGGAAACTGGAGGTTCACAATGATGTCAAGGATGTTTGAGCAGTGGTCTCTGTATAAATCCTCGAGTATGGCAAGGTCATTCTGCCAGGTGAAATGAAGGTTTTGACTTGATAGTGTAATACTATAGACTACATTGATAGTTGAAAATGATAGGTGTCAAGGTAGGGGCAACTATGATGGGGTGCAGGGGTCTTTTAACCCCAAATCATATGAACTTCACACTAGATATAGGCAAATGGAAAATACTATGCCCATATGCCAATTCCCATTTAATTCACGCATACCTCTTCGATTATTTATGTCAACAAGCAAGAAAGTGGGAGCTCTAACCTTGGTAACGCCTTCTGGTAATCTGTCAGTCTCTTCATACTGAATTGGGTCGAGGTCTGGCACTGCTTGGGAAACGTCTCCTAAAAACTTCTGATGATGCGAGGCTTGGTCCATGTTATTTTGGCCCGGAGAATCATTAGATCTGTCTCCGTCACCGCTCTGACCTTTTTCCGAAATTGTACTGATCTTTGCTCTGTGGAACGGTGAATGACAATCTTTTCATGAATTTACTGGCAATAGTGAATTCTTTTTACTCTACCGTAATACCTCAAACTACATTAACTTCAGCCTACGTCAAATTTAGCTTTATGCTCATTTTCGAGCGTGAATTTACCATTAAAATAACTAATAATATTCCTCAAATGCTTTCATAACTTTACAAAATTATATTCTTCTGCGTGCTGTTTACGATTATTGTTACATATTTGTTCACGTACACATAAGTTAAGCGTAAAACACATAAGTTACCTTTTTGCAGGATTACCAGGATGTCTGATTGCCATATAACTAACGTCGTCTTGGATTCGATTTAGTGGAGAACTTGCCTTGATTCTTATTCCGTAATAGTGATATTTTGAATTTCCCCTATGAAACAAATGCAAGTGAGTAATTATGATGCAAAATCAGTGAGAGTTTTAACAGATGGGCAGGGCTGCTTTTGATGTAGGAGCTTAGTCTATCGTTACACTTTCTGGTGCTACTTCCACAACAGGGGACCCTGAAGTTTTCGTCATTTATCAGCCCCTTGGATAATCCCAATGACCTGCAGTGATCAACATCGATCACTCTTCTACTACATTACGATGGGATTATCTAAGACTGTTATTTATACTGGGAAGGAGATAGAATGGCAGTTAGATCTATACCTCATGATTAGTTTTTAACTTCCATCTTCCTAAGCAGATAGCTAGTAAGTTATTAAGGCATAAAAAAGTACCTAGTTCCGAGTCTTCTAGTTCTCAGTCCAACGAAGACTGATCTCACAAGTTTTCCGAAGGATGCTGCGTTTACAGGGTCGAGGGACTGATCACGACAGTGGAGCAGGTAGTGGTTGTACATCAAAGCTCGCGGTAATGACACCCCCTCGGAATTCTCAAAGTGTTCAAGTAACCACTGGACCTATGATTAAAAACAGAAATATAATTAGTTGGAATTTCACAACATAAATTCATTATCACCAACAGTGGACAAAATCAGCTCCATTATAGAGCTTGAAATAATTTTCAAATTCATGCACACAGTGACTTTCCGAACACCTTGTAGCACCGTCTTCAAAAACCGGCAATTCTTAAAATACTACTAAGTGGCTATCATGCTTGGTCATTATTTCTAAGCGCGGATACGCAAAACCTTAGGGTTCTACAATTTTTTATGTAAATATATATATATATATATATGTGACTAGACAATAGAGATATTCAGTGCNAATTATGATGCAAAATAAGTAAGAGTTCTAACAGATGGGCAGGGCTGCTTTTAATGTAGAGGAGCTTAGTCTATCGTTACACTTTCTTGTGCTACTTCCACAACAGGGGACCCTGAAGTTTATGTCATTTATCAGCCCCTTGGATAATCCCAATGACCCGCAGTGATCAATATCGATCACTCTGGAGACCGCTCTTCTACTACATTACGATGGGATTATCTAAGACTGTTATTTATGATGGGAAGGAGATAGAATGGCAGTTGGATCTATACCTTATGACAAGTTTTTAACTTCCATATTCCTGAGCAAATAGCTAGTAAGTTATTAAGGCATAAAAAAGTACCTAGTTCCGAGTCTTCTAGTTCTCAGTCCAACGAATACTGATCTCACAAGTTTTCCGAAGGATGCTGCGTTTACAGGGTCGAGGGACTGATCACGACAGTGGAGCAGGTAGTGGTTGTACATTAAAGCTCGCGGTAATGACACCCCCTCGGAATTCTCAAAGTGTTCAAGTAACCACTGGACCTATGATCAAAACAGAAATATAATTAGTTGGAATTTCACAACATAAATCCATTATCACCAACAGTGGACAAAATCAGCTTCTTTATAGAGCTTGAAATAATTTTCAAATTCATGTTTCGAGTTGAAATGCATTCTGACACAATAAGACTTTGTACCTTAGAAAATGGTTTATTATAGTTGAGGTTTATTGTAGCTTGGGTCTACTACATAATATCATTCTTATAAAGAGTTTTCAGCAATAATACATCAGAGTTGAAAATTAAGTTGCTGAAAACTCCACCAAAAAAGCATGCATCATTAAGATTTCCAGTAATTTTCTGCGTGGTAATCTACAAGTCACTGCAGTTATATTAATATATTCCATTATAACAGTGCACAGTGACTTTCCGAACACCTTGTAGCACTGTCTTCAAAAACCGGCAATTCTTAAAATACTACTAAGTGGCTATCATGCTTGGTCATTATTTCTAAGCGGGGATAAGCAAAACCTTAGGATTCTACAATTTTTTATGTATATATATGTATATTTATGTGACTAGACAATAGAGATATTCAGTGCATAAATATAACAGTTCTTACTGTCTTCGGCTCCCGCCTGAAGTGACTTACAGTTGTCGGGGAGGCCCTGGTGTTGTGCCCGATCGGCATAGCTAATAGATTGTCTCCAGCGGCAGACGAACCAGGAGTGTGTATGATGTAAGTGCCCCCACCGGGAGATGAAACAATCTGGCCCATGTTCTGATGGGTGCCAACCCCCATGCCTTGTAAATGTGGGTGGTGGGAGCTGACTACAGATGCCTGTAAAGAAAGATGCAAATTTTGATGATTGACAGTATGTTATAGAATATAGAATATAGATTGTAATAAAAAGTCTCACATCCAATTAATTGTAGCTAGCAATGTACTTATGTATCATGTTGACTAATTCATAGATACATGCCATGATTACCTGAGGGTGGCCAGTGTTTCCTGTAGTGTCAAAAAAAAGAGCATTTGCCGAGCTTGTGTTTTGACTGTTACTGTTCGTGTACAGTTGATTCCCATCTGTGTACTGATATGAATTCGCTCTGTAATAATATTTATCATCATTATTAGGAAGTTACATTTATTTCACTTGTGCATTTTTTACTCATGAGATCCAATCATAATTTTAAAGCGAAAGAACTAAGCACTATGTCTTAATGCAGGGGGCACTTACACAGATCCATTAGCATAGATGTGATCTCCTGCTGAGTCGACGTATTGTACCTGGCCACCTTGGTACACTTGTTGGAGCTAAAAGATATAAAATCAATGTTAACTAAAAGCTACAAAGGGAATTCATAAAATAATCAGACACTCAAAAACCCAATTAAGATTACAGACAGCAACTGGTTAGTTTTCAAAAGTTCATCACGGCAATGCTTAAGTGAACACAAATGAAGTAGTTATATAGTAATCACACACAGACACCTGTGATGCTATATCCCCTCTAAAATCTACGTCGGTTAGCGTGAGTACATGAGCTGTGGTGGGAACTCCAGTAGTCTGGATGTTGCGAGCCAACTGCAATTCAATACAGCCCATAGTAAATGATTTTTATCTCATGGGATACACAAACCAATATAAAGAATTAATAATAATAAAAAGACACTCTCACAATAACTTACTGTGAGAAAAAGTTACTAGCTATTTTATAAGCAGGAAGTATTCAATGTTGTTACGTTATCACAATGATTTCTTGAATATTATACTCATTCATAACTATACTACTATTGATCCTGTTTTTCTATCGTCATATAAGTATGCATGGATACACTGTAGATAAGAATCACCTCTGGATTACTGTTCTCTTTCCCTTTCTGTAACAATTTCAGCTCTGGAATCATTTTCCCACTCAGATCTAAAAGTCTAAACTGCAAAGGAGACTGCTTGTGGGTGACGCTTCTGATCGTGACTGTCTTCACTACGTTGAACTTTGCAATAAATTAAAATATCTGTGTCAATTGCTGACCTACATAATCCTTTCTAAAGCTAATAAAATACACTCTTTGATGTCAATAACTGCATCTTTATTAGCCCTAGATGTAAATGCAATGAACGTTAGGCTTCCGAAATAGCCCGACTAACCAGGAATGACACTTACAATAACGATATCGCTAACATTATCATCAGCGGGGTTAACGAAGAAAAATGGGGAACTGGAGGGATATGTAATTGACTAGGTCACACCGATGTTAAGTTGAAGCAAGGCACGGGTTCTTACGTTGGTCGTAAAGTCTATGACGGAAGACGATCCCGATGACTGGCGTTCGTGCTTAATTTTCCTATTGATAGTTAAATCCATGGCCTGCTGGAGTACTGCTGTACGGGCAGGCCTCGGATCTTCGTCAGTTTTACAAGGCATTTACCCGTTTGTTCCACGCTTTTTAGTGATCTCACACGAGCTTTACAATGCAAAATAACGGTACCACCCAAGGTGGTGTTACAAATAGAGTATTGGCTGGAAAAAAACGGACACGATAACAGCTATACGACAGAAACAACATAGCAACGATTCTACTACTGTCCTTTATTCTGGTCACCAGCGCTATCTGTAAAAAATTGAACTCAACACTCGAACTGATTCGAGTCTTTCAGGATTCCAAAACGTAGGATATATTATTACAATAATATTCTTTTGTAATATCTCACTTTATAGCGGTCTAAATAGACGACATGACATTTCTGATTAAATTATATCGCTCCTTCGCATATAAATACAGAATGTCACAAGAAAACCTGTCTTAACCGAATGAATACCGTTTCGAGATTTCAAACTTTATCCGAGACAATATAAGAGTTTCAACGGAAAATGGGAACAGATACGTACAGAGGTGAGTGAAAGAACAAAAGTCCTTCTCGGGTGGCTTTTGTTTAATCGCCAGTTTCTTCAAAGATATACAATGAAAAGTAAACAAGATAAACGAACCACCTTCTTCTCTTGTGTATTTTACGGACGAAGTGAACTATGCCAGTGTTCACTTCCATCGTATGAACACAATGTTCGTAACAGGGGAAGTTGACAAAAGTGGACATGTATTTACTGGCCTGGAAAGTACGAATGCCTAGGCAACGCTTTTTTTACTCCTTGGGATTTGAATACGAAAATAAGTCAAATTTTAGTATCGCTGATCTATTGGTAAGGGGGAGGGGGGGGATTCTTGGGAGATAGTCGGGAAAACCAGTACGAGTGCATCTCGAACAATGGAAGACGAGAGCTAAGTTTCAAATAGAAACACTCACATTTCGTTACTAGGCAACGACTCATCAGTTGACATGGCATTTATATTGTAGCTTAGCAACCCACAAGTAATCGGAATCGACGTCGCTCGCTGTTTACACTGGTATAAAAGCAAGAACCAAGTCGGAACTACAAAACAAGTACAATGAGAATTTTTGTGAGACCGGTATATGTATTGAAAGGCTCAAAACGTTATTTCGTTTCCTTGGCAACCACCGAACGTTTTGGGCAAATAGTCGTAACCCCCCCGCGTAGAACTCATAACTTAAAGGCCGAAACTGTCAAACTCCAGCACATATGTCTCTGAAGTATATAGCAACAAGCAACGATATGGCATCTGTTCAAGTGACAATGGCTACATTTAATAAAGAAGTTACACACCAGTGTCTTTTACCCGATTTTCAACACTCAAATTTGACAACACACACAACACGAAATTTTATTATCTACTTGAGTGAAGTTTTTCAATTTTTATAAGTTAAGAACGCGTCCCAATCTGAATCGAAGTCTTAGAAGACAAAGTGATAGTTACAGTATTCCCACACGAAAGAATACGTAATTAAAAGGTACACAGCCAAGTTATATTGAAATTATTCACAATTGTTCTACGCCTCTATCTGAACGAAATGATGGAGAAGCGTATCTAGCAAGGACTGTCTGTGCAAGCTCGGAATTTAAACTTACCGCCATAGGAATATTGCAAAAAAGACTTCCAATTCCCCTGCGTCTACTATACAGCACTAAACGCGGCTAGCTGTATGTAGTTGTTACCTTTCATATTGGACATAGGCATACACGTCATCGATCCTATCTGAACTCCTGCAATGGCAATTATTGTAATTAACCAACCCACAACGCAACGGCGTTGTAGTAGAGTTAAAATGTCTAGCGTTCATTTCATTAACGGCAATCGCAGAGACGACGCCATGTTTGTTTTCCTTCCGCAGCGGATATTGCGTGATTCATCATTCAGTTCAACCTTCGCTATTTTTGTTTCGTAACTTTTTTCAATTGTCATAATCGTATAAGCAGATGAACTTTTAGCATCCACAGTCTGAAGTCTCTAGCTATTTTGCTTCTACGCAATGACAATTTGCACAAAACACAACATTAACAATCCCAACAACGCTCCTATTGATTATGCCGCACTGCTATCAAAATATTGCACTAATGACGATTTGATTTACCATGCTATTCAAATTAGTTGTCATTAGTTGTTGTCGTTTTCACGTTTTCCAGAATAAAAGTACAACTGCTGACCATCAATACGTGATATCTAGGTAACTAGAAGTTGCTGCGGAATGTATTCCAATATTGTTGCTACGACGAACCGTACAGTTCATATACGAGCCTAGTAACACCGGCCTATGTTATTAATACGGTAATGCAGTGCAGAAGACATTTAGGCTTTGATTTTAGGTCTATGATTGTGCGGTATTGTGAAGGCAAATGTGAATAACAGGTGCGTATAGTGATGGATGCATTAAAGAACTCCAATAATCATAAAAACACAATTCAATTTGAGTACCTGTTGAGCCTGCTGGCCTGGAATCATCGTCTTTCCATCCTCTGTGGTTTTCATAACGTCTGTAAAACGAATATTTGAAAATTATTAAAAGAGAACAAACACCTTACTAGTACAGACACCATACATAGTGCTCAAATAGATTTGGAATAAACGGGTTTTCATCTAGGTTTATACATTTCAATACACCACAAGATGGTCAAGGCGTAGCGTACTCATTGATTGCTATCCACAAGGACCCATCGCGACATCTAGCGGTTATACGATTACGAGACAATGGATTCCGTTTCAATTCGCCCATAAGATTTTTTAAATGTAACACTACGAAACCTAATTTTCATCTATATGTAATATTTATACAAGAATATCTCTACCTGTACCGTAACCTTGCCAAAACCACTCAGAATTCGATAGATTTTCACCAGGATTGCTATAATATTTCGACTGCGAGCTATGACTATCACAAGAACTGTATGTCGCGTAACAACCGTCGTTCGGGTTGTTCTGGAAGCTTTCGGCATAGCGCGGTGGATTTTTGACGGGAAACATAGAGCAGTGATGCGGATTGCTGCCATAGGTTTCCGAGCTTCCATGGTAACCGGGAGAATAGGAGGACGACGCTTGGCTGACGGGACCGGCAGTAAAACTCGAAAAAATTTCGTCGCTTTTCCAACCATAGCGATAGTAACCATCGTTACCGCCGTAAGTGCCAGAAGCAGGCACTTGATTCTCAGTAACTGGCGAATAGTCCGGAATATTTCCGCCGGTATAACGCTGCCATGGCGGTGGATAGTCACCGTAAGTTTGAGAACCCCAACACTCTGTCTTAATGGGCATCTTTAACGCAGTAACTCAGTTCTAACAACGACGTGACGGAAATAATGGCAACGAGGAAGTATAGTCTGACCCGAATCTCGACAAATATATCGCGTCTCTCTAAGGGCGCGCGGTAATATATGCATAATGATTTTTTTCATATTGTTCAAAGCTTACGAACATATGACATACAACAAATGATATGAATACAATAACAGGTGCTTTTCATTTCTATTCGATTATAGTATCTTGAGAGTTTTCAATATTTAATAAGTAAAGAAAAAAGGGCATTGGGGAAAAGTAGGGCAATTACCACGGCTAAATGGTGATCGCTTAAAAGACTTTGGAACCTCGACTTTATAACGGAAATGGAGCATTCAGGTGTGGAATACCTATGACGGAAATGGGGAAAATAAGAGAAATTGATTTGGTGAGATTAACTAAGAAATATTCAGGTCATTTTCCTTTCCGTAACATGGAATATGGTCTGGGTGTAAATTTTTCTATTGAAAATTAGTGCCTCTGCTGTGGAAAACGGCTTTGCAGTCTTTGGTAATTTCCTCTTAAGTTTTTTTTTATCATTATCATTTTTAGTACGAATCCTTTTTTTATTTTCGTTAAGCAGTTTTAACGACTGATTAAAAGGGGAAAATTATTACTGTATTATTAAGTTAGGGGAGGCCAAAAAGATTCAGATTGATTCTGGAAGACGCTAAATAAGATAACCCATTTCTCAGGAATTTTTAACATGAAGCTATTAATTCAAATCCATTTGAGAACTAAGAAAATCATCATATGATTTAGGTAAAGAATTTTGAATCATAAATGCACAAAACTTAGCAAACCGTAGCAATTCACAAATGATTTCTGCTCAAGTTATAACTCCATAAACGAATGTATACTTTGGCTTTTTTGACATTCTAACAACCACTACCCTAGTTCACGGACTCTCTCGGAGACACCTGCGCAAAGTGGGCGTTTCAGTCAACAACAGAAATTGAAAAGGTATAAATGATTTCATAGCGTACAATGCACCACCTAATCGAACAGTACGAAGTATTTCTCCCTCGCAGGTTATGTTATGTATTAACAAACGGGAACGCGGTATATCGAAGCGAGCATCACTCTAATTAATTTGATCATCTTCTGATAAGCGATCGTTCACATCGTCCTAATATTCAATACTTGTTATTGATCGATCGGTATTTGAAAGCAATTAGATAATTAGAGGTCGAATGACAGTTAGTGAGCCGTACAAACGCCGGTTCTGCCTTGTTATGTCAGGTTGGAGATAATTTCCTTTGAATTCTATTCGGAACAACTCACCGACATTGACCAAACAGAAGACCAAAGCGGGTAGGGTAAACAACGAATAATCTTCGGTAAAATTGGCTGTTAGGAATCAAATGGTTGTTTAAGATTCTTTCTGTAAATAATCTAATTAGCGTACTAGAGAATACTAGTAGATCGACGCAGATGTGTGGTCGATCGTCGGTAAAATCGTTCATCGTAAAAAGTATATGGCACGTGGGGTGCTCGGATAATAATTTTGACAGATGACGCAACAGGTTTCCGCTAATGTTTTACATCAGGCAGGGTACACGGATTTCAGACGCCTCGTGCCAACAGCTAAATTTCTCGTATATGAGCTAGTCTGTCTGTACTATTTCCTAGGAGCACTATATAATGGTTAACACTTATTTAGCACCAACCTCCAGGTTTTCCGCCATCGACGCTCACGTACTGCGCTACCGGGATCTGGCTGTGCGTGACGGTAGTTGCAGGTTGCGGGTGATTGGACACCGGTTGTGTGCTGACATTTTGCTGCATCTTGCGACGAGTCTTGTTTCTGAATTAAACAGATTTCTAATTATTAATAAACTTGGTATTATATTTTATCAAATGTGCTTGTTTAAATATATAAGATATGGTGGTTTTGAATTTTTACTCTTGAGAAGGAAATGGCACTTTTCCAACATGTAGAATAGTGGGGAACTCATTACGTGGAAGAAGGGAAAGCTGAAAATGCTTAATCCTAATTCATAACCCTCATTTATTAAATATTCTACATGTTGCTTATAAATGAGTTTCTCTCTCTACTCGTCTTCCCGCCTTTAAGCGCAGCAAACTCAGCACGTGTATATTATAAATATATTTTGTTCCACATGTGGCCCCTGGGGAAAATAATTGTCCACCCCTGGTTTAGAGGAACCTTGACGGGAGACACCGGTGTGTGGTCTCAGTGTATAGTTACATTTTCGATTCAATATTTCAATAATTATTTTAGTACGGCTCTGGGCTTTATGATATTTTCAGATTGAGTTTGCAATAGAAAATGTCTACTGAGGTATTTTGAACAGAGTCACTCATACACTTCGATAATCTTTCCTATCATTTGTTACTCCAGAGTTGGAATTCGAATTTTAAAACAAGATCGATGTAATGAACTCGCAAAACTATACCTGTATTCATATCTCTTATCTCCATATCAACCGATTCTAAATATTTCAATTAAGCACCACAATCGAAAGGTAAATCAATCTAAACAGATGCGAATCGGTTACGCCGCGATAGAGAACAAACGCTAAGTAATATTATAGCTAATTACGGCTCAGCCAAGTTAAGACTTTATCCGTAAACCCGAGCCACACGTGCCATTTCTTTCACTTTTCACCTGAACGGGTCATGGGAGAATTCGCCCGTAAGAAGCTAACGAGGGAGTCAAGAAAAGAACCAATTATCAATTATTTCATTCATTGTAGGATTGGATTATCCGAATCTTTATTTTAGGTTATGGTATCACCTGTTAATTAGTGTTCATAACTAATTACGGTGATGTATTATCAATTGTGTGACATATTCATATTTAGACACAGTAATTAATTCCTTCATACAACAGTGATATTAATGTAGTGTACTGTTGTACTTGCACGCTAGGCTCACGGACACAATAACAGACTAGGTGATGCAATCAGGAATGTATTGTTAACTCCCCATAAATGAACAAATAGTCTTAATAATTATAACAAACGCTTCTTGTGTTCCCATGACTAGGACAAAAGGTTGGAATAATTTGTTGCTAGGATATTTAATTTGGCATTTTAACGTAATGTTGTATGAATAGTATTCAAAAAGATACTTTACGGTCGGACAGGAAAATATGTGATTCCCGTAGAGTACTGTATTAGTAATTTTCCGGAAAGGACCCCTGTAATTATGGAGATTGAATAAGAATAGTTTTTATTTTCGACGTTATGTACGCATGAGCGCCAACTAACGGTCACAATCTGTGAACGCAATTCGCCCTCCAAGTACGACGGAAAGATTGCAGGGGAAGTTTACAAAAAACGATTAAAACATAGGGTAAATAAATAGATTTATTATTTATATGTATTACAAGATGTATTGTCAATTACCAACTGGAATAGCGCAATAGTTTGACCAGCGCCGTATCGAGATATAAACAATAAAGGAGTGTTACGAAGTCACTAAGTAAAAACAGCTTAACAGTCAAACAGAAGAGATAATATTTGAATAAGTCAATATATCACGTTTGGGAATATGCCTTCGGCCTGGTGATAACGATCAATAACTTTCTATATACATTTATACTTTGAAAAAAGGAATCACCACGCTAACTCTTTCATTTTACTAGTAATCGCAGCACAATATACCGAGTGTCATTCGCTTTGTATGTGTATCTGTGAGTACGAAGGCAAACGGAATCCGTAAAATGTAAATGGCTGATTCACGTCATAAATCACTTCATGCAATCAATTACTAGATTGTTGGCTATCAATTTCATGACCAAACTCTATGTGAACAGCAAGTACATGTAACTTAAGTTTCAAATGAAAGTTAGTTGCCTATCTCAAAGGTAATATGCAGCTGAAATAAGCGAAAATGTTACCTGGGTAACGAACTGCGCATACAACAGTCTACATTGAAGTGTAAGGGCTGAATATGAATTCATATTACATAAAAATAGAAGCCTAATAGACAACAGAGCATCACAGAAAAGATTAAGAATATAATTGCTAGCTAGTTCAAACATTTAGCATTTAAAAAATGAAAAAATCGTTACCTTGTTACTGTCTCCAAGACTACGGTGACTATGGCGTTTCTGTCTCGAGGCAACTGTTGCCCGACGAAACAAGATTTTAGTATTCATCCGCAATTTGTGATGTAACAATAGGATATAAATATTTTTACTGCTTCTAGGTCATATATCAAAAATACTTGAACGAAAATAATAATAAAAAATTTAACATACATATTGCGTTGCAAGAATAATCACTAAATTGCAATTTCCTTAAAATGATACAGTTCGCGGAACTATTCATTGGCATTAGTGTTCAAGCGATACGTAACGGAACTAACGCATGACCCTTCGCAATTATTACATCATTCAAAAGTAATTGGAAATTTCTCTAGAGATAAAAACAATATATACTAAATAAAATCCTGGTTCGATACAATTTAAAATATATATTGGAAGCACCATTGTAAATGCAGTAAAAAGCTCACTGCGTTATTTTAAAATAAAGACAGCACCAAAGGTGAAACTATACGGGTCACTGGAAATACCATGGAAACAGTAGACTTCATAACAGGTAATACAATTTTTTATTTCATTATATTTGAGGCTAAAACTAGTTGTAGTAGTCGTGTGGTCCCTCCGAAAACCTCGTTACGTTAGCGTTGCAGGAGTGTGGTTGAGCTAGGTTTGAGGGGGGCGTAGGATTATTATTTACTTCCCCTAGCCCTCAGCAAACCTAGCATAACTTACATACCCGGGTGGGTGTTAAAATTACGAACGTAAACTACATCATGTTCAAATACTGTAATGCACATTCTTTTAAAAAGGCACTTGAACTTGGCATAACAGCATAATGTCGCCGATTGTCAACATACCAGTACCCAGGAAGCCAGCGATGTGCATTTGGAAAGATCTCTCAGTTCATCACATTGATCAGATTGTCAAAGAAACGACCACTGATGGCAAAACAGAGTTACTCCGAACAATTTTGAAATTAGATTCCTCCTCAAGAAGCGAAATACTATTAGATTTATTCTTACATGCACTGCAATTTGCAAAGTTACACAAACTGTCCAAAGCCCAGATATCGGCTTTAGTTTCAATCGTCAAACAGACTCATGAAGTGTGCGCATCGACCCCATTCGGTAACATACAGGAATGCTTTCAGTACTTCAGGGAACTTATGTTAATACATTCCGTACACCGACCGCCTTGGAGTATCGAATTGTACGACACACAACAGCTGGAGGAAATTACAAACTACGTCATCAACTCCTATTTTAGACATTACAAGTTATATAAATACACATTCACCCCCAAAGTACGGTTGGACCTGTCCATACACTATGAAGGACGGGTACCTTCGCCTGAACCTGTTGAATTAGACAGTCAGGAAGATGATAGAACCACACCTGGAACAGAATCCATATCTAACACATCGCAACACGAATCTAAATCCGAAACGCCTGTGCCGATTACTCCGCAACCTGAGCCACTGACAGAGGAAGGGTCCGAGTTGGAAGCGTTAGTTCGAAAAGCTGTCACTGATCAGCTAAAACAAATGCAGCTCAATGTGGAAAGGCAACTTGACGATGCTGATAAGTCAATTAATGAAAAAATACAGAATTTAGAACAGGGCGGTGGGACGACCCCCAAGAGTAGGAAGTCTCGTTCACCCAAGGGCAGTGGGAAAAGTAAGAAAAAATAATTGTCCTCGTCTCCACTGCAATGAATATTATTTTGTTTTGTAAATTAATATGATTTATTTATAAAAGGTTTTTCTGTCAGTGTGAATTATTCTCTAAATAAAACTGTTGAATGTATTCTTCTTCCAACGGATGCATTTTTCCTACTATGATTAATGAATGGAGCGGAAGTCCCATGTCTTCGTAATTCGCGAGTTTCTCCAGTGGTGCCACAACGATTTTCTGGTCTTCGGAACCCACGCGAGCTAGCCCGACACCCATGGTTGCTTCGGTATATTCTAAATATTCACATAGGTAGCATATTGAAAAAAAGAAATCTAAATGCTAGGTAAAAGGCAGTAGGTTTAAAGGAAGGTTACAAAACGTAAAAGAAAGTACAGTACAGGAAGTTAACAAGAATGTTTTAGGACAATAAATTACTTACCACAGTCTTTTCTGTGTTTCAATACTTCTAACAATTGCTGGCAGGCAGAAGGAACTGTTAAAAACCTCGGTGGTTCATATATCTTTTTGCCTCTATAAAGAATGTGTGGGTTTATAAAAATATTTTTAATAGAACACAAGGTTTTTTTCTGAACAGACATTAAACAAGATGACTTGTTACCTCATCATGTTTTCAACTGTTTGTTCTTTTACTTTAATATCAAGCAAACATAAAGTGTGAAGCCCTCTTTCAAGATTTGCATTTATCCTGTCGCAAAAACTATCTGGTTTCCAGGTATCGGTCCAGAGCACGATGGATATCGTTTCCCCGAAGTTATACAACTAATTCAAGCATGCAGATAATAATAATAATAACTGTAGAAAATTTGACATCATTTATGATATACACGCAGATATCAATAGAATAAAATAAATGCACGCTTTTAAAGAAAATACCTGCAATCCACAGCATCCAACCGCATTCATTATTGAAGTGTTGTGAATCACTTTCCATCGGACTCCTTTCTCTTTTGCTCGCAAAATCAGATCTGTGTGAGTTGTGGCCCTAACATGCAGAAATACTAATTATTTCTCAAATTAAGTTCAATTTTCTTATAAAAGCAAGATATATATATTATCTTCAAGACCTGGAATACACTGTCATCAAATTTCTTGTGTATTATTATACAAACAAACTCACCCAAAAGGATCACCGACAACAAGGAATGCTATATCGACTTCTGTGGCATCACTGAGAAGTTCATCTGAATTCTGTTCAACCATATCACGGTCAGCAAGCAATACAGGACGCCCATAAAACTGTTCCTGTGTTGGAACATGGGACTCATAATTGACTGTCCTTAAATATCACCAGACTACGAGAGTGTCCCATATTTCGGCTGTACTGTTAATACATTATTAAGATTGGCCATCGGGATGTAAATGAGTTGGATTCCGTTCTCTTTTTTAGAGTAAACAATTAAAACCCACCACTAACCCCTCCGACCATTGCACAACCTCAATTCACATGAAATACAGTATTGTTACATTACTTGTGTGTATATTCAACTGCATGCAACGTACCAATGCATCTTTACCAACAGTTAGCAGAGAAGTATAAGCTTCGAGGTAGACCCGTTCGGCAGACTTAACTACTTCTAAGCCTCTAACAGTAATATCTTTTGCGTCTCCTATACCCAGGCCTATTAAATAGAAAACCATTCTGTAAAGGAATAATAGAATAACGGGCACAAAATTTCGGGACTGAACAACAATATACCGACATTCATTCCACTATGTGTTTTTTACACATTAAAGCCATAAGATTAATAGGTTCACAAATTCACACTTTCCAAAAGAGGCAGTTATGGTAATTTCAAGGTTTCCAACCCATGTCTTGGTGAAATTATCACAATCCCTATAGCTTATCGTTATTGAGATGCAGTGTTGCCAGCTTTTTGCTGTCAAACTTCATAGATTTTTTACAAATTTCAAAAATGTTCCTCATTAGACTTTTACTCAAAGTTACAAAGACATAATAACAATTTTCAAACTAGTATACATACATACTCAAACATATGAACATAATGTGTTACACACTGGCAACACTGATGATTGCTGTAACAGCAACATGTGTTTGGTACCGAGACGATACCGTACTTAGGGAAAACAAATATATTACAAGGAAGGGGGCTCCTGCTATAAACATGTGTAAAGAAAGTACAGTAATTACGAATTTAGTGCCCAAATTTTGAAGGAAAATTAAAAAAATAATTACGTATAGATTTTTTAAGAAAAACTGATTGTAGTTCAACAAAGAAACTCGATGGGACGCCAGCAGTTTTGTCACATCACATTAAGTAACTCTCCCTTAAGTGGGTAGGTATTGTTGGTCTTTTTTTTGACTTGTATTCCAATCCGGAAACAATAACTTTTAAAAATGAGAATAACCGTTTCTTGTACATTTGTTTCAGTAACTAAAATGGGAAAAGGAAACGGTGATATGTTTTAACGTCTACGAAATAAAATTTGTACTGGATAAGAGTTTTGTATCATTTTGACGGTACAATAGATCAAAGTATATATATATATATAACTTGAGCCGTTATTAAATATTCGTCTAGGTTTAAATTAGCTGAGAGAATTAAATATTAAATGGCAGGTAATCATCACGAAACACAATATAAAATCTTTCAACACGGCCGTCAGCCCGAAGTTTCCCAGAGAAAAAAAGTCAGGCCATCTTCTGTTCACGTCACTAAAGATCTTAAAATGCCCACTCACGTTTCAGCTGCAATATCGTCTGAGTTGGTCGAATGCAAGTTGCGTGACCTCACTTTGGAGGTCGAAAAAGAAATGAACACAGCCAGCAACTGGGATGATTATTTTGGTATGTGTACCAAATGTAAGAAGGGTGTGTATGGGGCGTCAACAGCCTGCCAAGCTATGGGGAAAATCTACCACAACGCTTGCTTCGTGTGCTGCTGCTGCGAGCGAACACTGAGAGGGAAAGCCTTTTACAACGTGAACGGTAAAATCTTTTGCGAGGAAGATTACTTGTTCTCTGGATTTCAGCAGAGCGCAAAGAAGTGCGTCGCATGCGGACACCCAATCATGGAAATGATACTGGAGGCATTAAATAAGTCCTACCACCCTGGGTGTTTCCGATGCTGCGTTTGTAACAAGGGTTTGGATGGTGTCCCATTCACTGTTGATGTCGAGAACAAGATTTATTGTGTGGATGATTACAATAAATTGCAAAGAGTTTTTGCACCAAAATGCGCCAAGTGCCAGCTGCCAATCACAACAACTAACGGTCTCAAAGAGACAATTAAAGTTGTCTCAATGGGAAAAGACTTTCACCTTGACTGCTTTGTGTGCGAGAACTGTGGCATTCAGTTAAACCACGAGAGTAGGCCGCGTTACTTTCTGTTAAACGGACATTTGCTGTGTCATGTATGCAGAGACACGAACCCACATCATCCGACGCATAGACACTCTTGGCAAAACGCACCAAATATCAGAACACAGAATAATTTCAGTAACGGAATCTCTGGCACCATTAATAACCAACCACGCGTGCGATCTCTTGACATAGAAAGTGCGGCGTACCGTTCACCATGCTATGACAATGTACCCCCGAGGGTGAAGTCCTGGCACCCCACCCATTAGAATTTTTATTCATTCAATTCAAAATAATATTACAGTTTGATATTTCTAACGTTTCATTAAATACAGTGAAAGCTAGTTAACTCGAAGTCGAAGGGGACCGGACAAATAACAAGCGCCGAGCAAATCGAGCTAGCTAAATATTTATTTAATAATGATTTTGCCGGGGCCACGACGTCCGTAACATTCTCTTACTTTTCAGTTTTGTTTTACAAAACACTCCCTTACACTCTGTTAGCTACTGATCAACTCAACACATTTATTGAATGTGGTGTATTTGATCACATGCTGACATGCTAGCAATTTTTAGTTATTCTAGTGTAATGAATTCATCTTTCTGCTGTGACTCTATTGATACTACTAAGCATTCCACTGCAACTTCACACTACTTTTTTCGTTTCTATTGATAATAGACAGTTATCTACATTTTATATATACTTTTTTACTGTATTGAACTAATCATAAGCTGAGGTTGCTCATTGTAACATTTATTGCCAAAGCAGTTCACTTCATGTATTACTGTTCTTTTATTACTACCTTAATTTTTCGAATATAATACCAACCCAACGCTGATGTTCAGATAGCATTGAGCTTTGCCAGGACGTTTATAAAATTTTCTTACCTCTATGTGTAATACGCACCCCAACTTTTGAATAAAAGGCAAAGCATGCGTTGATAAAATTACGGCTAGCCTTGTACCGTTTTTGGGCGAAATAACACATTTTTTTTAAAGATATAGTTTCCACGTTGAAGTAACATATCTTTTACATCCATTTCTATATGTAGTTCACTCATAATATTTTTTTAAAGCATGATATGTCACGATATATGGTTCTACTATAGGACTGCTACGAATTCATAGAAAATTCCTTGCCTTCTAAACCCAATGAACAATCCATATGCTGAGGTGTATAGTACAACTTATTATATCTTGCCCATTTAGGAAATTCATTTTACTCGCTTAAGTTTCTGACCATTCGCATTACCATTCTTTTGTCCTTTGCCTAAAGGCATGGGGGCTTGTAGTTTGTATGTACAATGTGATGTTGTGAGCCAATTTTATTTCTGTCATCATTGCACCTGATATTTCTTATCAAATAAATATTTTTGTAGCTGCTCAGATTCTTTTGTTTGCTTTCAGGCAGTATTAGGGATACGAATGAGAACCTTTATCATCATTCTAGTATTGAAACGAATATTTACATTTGCAAAGATACATTATATTCAATAGGGTGCTACAGAATAATAAGAGGCAGAAACCTGATGAAAGAAACAATATTTTCCTTTCCATGAGAACACTTCCTAATTTTTAAAAACATAATAACCAACTCGACCGAAGTGTACAAAACCAGTAACGTATCCGACCCACAAAGCAATTTCTAATCCACGTTCGTTTTTGATTGACGAATATTATGTAGAAGTTATAACTTCAAGTTGGCAAAAGTGTAAAGAAACAATATTGTTTCTGGTTATCCTTTTAGTTCTCCAGTACTATTTTTGATATTATTACATTAGCTTTCTCAATCAACTGCAGAGACAACTTATGCAAAAACAATTTTGGTTTAATCATCATCTGTGTAAGGATAGGTTGATATGAGAAGTACAATATCTTGCTATTTTGATTAGCTAAGACACTCTAGTCAAAAATCAAGCAAGTCTTCCATAGTATCCTTGAGCAACGTATCAACACATATATATACATATTCCACGTAACATGCAATGTATTCCAACACTTATGAAATCTCAGTTAGCCTGCATGCTAGAAACTTAAGTCATATCACTTTGAGCAAAGAACCATAAAACACTTGAGGCAGCCTTATAATACAACTTCAGGTACTTGACCAGACGCACACTTTGTTTTCGAGGATAATGCAACATTACAAAAAGTTGACTATGCAATATTTATACAAAATATAGCGAAGGTACCTGTGTAAAATAACAGATTGAACTGAAGAGCACTGGTGGTAAACTTCAAGATTGGATACACAGACGTGGGCGTTCTGTAAAACATATTGCAAGTTAGTGACACATACACAAAAACTATACAAAATCCCAATAATCCCAATTACTCATTACAAACTGAACTGCATGATTTAAACAATATAGCTAGTAAGCTAACAAAGCTTTGTTTGGATTTAGCTACACTACGTTGTCTTGGTAACTTAGTTGATTCTACCAAAATGACAATCTGGTTACCTAAACATTTGACTACACAAAAACTATATTGAACAAACCTCATCATGCTTATGTGGCCACTCAACATTGATTGACATTGGTTTAAATAACAGTTTCAGCTAGCTCAAAATGTTGTTGCATTACCATACTTACCAAATGTTGTTATTACCATTGTTGATTTTCACCAAAATATTGATTGGTTTTCATTACGTCTTGTATATTTTGCCCAATATACATGTGTATATTTGTTTATTGTACTGGTGAAGCTTGCTGTTCGACTGTATATATATTTTTGGATTTGAAGTGGGTGGCAGGGTTATATAAGATGGACCAAACTCCACCAGAATCATTCACAGTTCGTCATACAGATCGGAACATTTCGACAACCAGACGAAGATGAAGATATTAATTGTACTTCTCAGCTGCTTGGCTGTAAGTATGACAATTTTTCGTAGAGATTACCGTTAATTCGTTGATGAGAATACTGCTTGAAGGGTTGAATGTTGATCGAAAATACCGATCCGCTTCACTTTAACTAAATGATTTTAATCGATAATTGTAGAATTGACAAACACGGCCCTTAATTAACCCTTTCTTACTAACTTTAGTACCTCTACCACATTTAAATTTCATGTTAAACACATTAAATGTCTTTGCAGGTTGCCAGTGCATTCGGATATGGAGGATATAGTCGTTACAGCCGCTATGGAGGCTACAACAAGTATCCATCCTATGGAGGCTACAACAAGTATTCCTCCTATGGAGGCTACAAAAAGTATCCATCCTATGGAGGCTACAACAAGTATCAATCATATGGCTACAAATCACACAATGGTGGTTACCACTACTCCTCAACCAGCTACTTGCCACCAAGTGAATGCTTCACCTACAAGGGCCTCTTCAAGAATGAATGGTGCACTACAGGCTTCTACTCTGATGTCTTGTCCTACTATCCAAATGATGCAAAAGATCGTGAGAAACACTTAATTTCCCATCTCAGCGACTTCGCAAGTTTCTTTTAAAATAAATTTAGACTCTGGTGCGAAGCAAGCAAAACAACATTCCTTTACTAAGTAGCCAGATAAACCATATGTCATAATTCAGCCAATTCATCCATTAAACATCTTTTAACCACCCATTCTTGCCATTATAGTTTTGCCCAAGGCCAACGCCACCGAACAAGTCCGTAGTGCTTTGGAAACGAAGAGAACAAATATCATCGACTTAGCCATCGACAATCATCACCAAAAATGGAGAAGCGACCTCCTAATCATTGTCAATAGGTTCAAGTCTGAGCACAGCACATACATCACCAACCGATATGCCAGCCGCATCAGGTAAGTCTAGTGTTTGTGACTGCAACAGAGGTAGAATCCTGCAAATGCAGAAGAAATTATTCTACCACGTAATTCTTATTAATTTTGTAGCTGCGCCCTTAATAAAAATGACACAACTGAGCAAACTCGCTTGGAAACTGAACGTAATAATGCCATCACTGCTTACGACGCAAGCATCGAGACCCAATATAATGCAACCAAGGCCATTTGCGAAGCTGAGGCATTGAGAATCAAGCAAAAGGTCATCGACTTCCACACCGGCATCGTAACCAAGTAGGTTATGCTATATTCAAACTATATATTTTCAAATGAAATGGGAATTCATTTCCAGAGGCTATCAACAAATTAAATTGAAACCTGGATAGGCAACCTTTGTACCTCACCTTTAGTGAGTGTATGATGGGCCCAACATACTAAATTTAAATACATCTAAATATATGTCACCCAAAATAATAAATAACATGTTAGAAAACGAGCTTGTAAAACTGTCGTTCGTGTGATTTCCTGTTGTTGCGACACGAAAAATAGAAAAAAAAAGTTTGTGGTCTGCCCATGTATATCTATAGTCGGAGAGTCTCTAAATACTTTCCTTTATTTTATAAGATTTGAACAATGTTATGACACTCGCGAGTCCAAGATTGCCACCTTTGAGGAACAATTAAACATAACTGTTACGAAGTACAAGGCTGATTACAAGACTGCTCTGGAGACCAATAGAGACGATAGAAAAGCCGAGTTCAAGGCTGTATTGGAAAAAATCTGTGGTAACATCCAACTCTTCTTTCTTACTATTTAAACTTATATAATAGTAATAAAATTATAATAGCAATACCATTACTACATAACAGTGGTGTAATTCACCAAAATCAAGTCATTAGTAAGCTTTCAACCTGGATATCTTAACCATTATCATTAAATTTCTTTTTCAGGTGATGCAGGAACTCTTATTGTGGAAAATCTCATCACGGTAAGAGATAGATTCGAATGGAAGTACTGTATATTAGTTACAAATCACGTTCTATGTATGGAACCATAGATCTAAAACTATGGAATTGATGGTTGCTTCAACAGATAGGCATAATAAATTATAACTATAGTTCACACCCAATATTCCATGATAAAATACAGAATGTTTTCTTCCATGCAGGAATTTGAAAACACCTTTAAAGTTGATGAGAAGGCAAGTGCAACAAAGGAAACTCAATACCTAAAACTTTAAACCATAATTTAATAAACTTTATTCCTTGCACAGACCACCAAATACAACACTGATATCGACCAGAAAGCTGCGGATCTTGAGACCTCTTACAAATGCGCTCTGAAGTGCTACCAGTCCAGTGGTTGCCTTACCTTCCGCAGAGACACCTACTATCAACACTGGTAATTATTTCTAATTT
Organism: Halocynthia aurantium; assembly: GCA_013436065.1. Classification (NCBI taxonomy): domain Eukaryota; kingdom Metazoa; phylum Chordata; class Ascidiacea; order Stolidobranchia; family Pyuridae; genus Halocynthia; species Halocynthia aurantium. The sequence continues at coordinate 106,845 of QXVX01010849.1, read as the reverse complement.
TGGCAAAAAAGTAAAATCTAAAGACATCCTAATCTCGACTCGCGTATGAATTTTGACCGACTTCGATACTCCAAAGATATGTATTGCTGTTCGAAGCAAGCTGACTAGTGGCATGTCTGTCAAACTTAGTGTTTACACTGAGCTATACATTTGCTTTGCTTTTTAGCCGTTCTCTGGGGAATTGGTGGCACTTTACTATTCCGAAATTCAACACACCATGCTACCGTGTCTACAGATACAAGTACACTTGGCATAAGCTCGAATACAACGGACTCTCAACTTGTAACAATAGTAAGTTCTTTAATAATTACCGTAGTTGTTTAAATTCACTTATGAGGTGTCTAGTCAAATATTAAGAAAGACCACAATGGTAGTTTATACCATTTGTTAAGTGGTCGTTAGTCGGGGACATATATACTTCCCTAAAAAAGATGATGATATCTTAACCGACTTAACGCATACAACAATCACAGGTACGGTTAATGTTGACAAGACAGCTCTTCATGATGCCTGGTTTAAACTCAACTCTGATGCAGTAGCGACGGCTAGGGCTGATATGGAATCTTTCAAAGCCAAATGGGAATCAATTCATAGCGATTATGTCACCAAAATGGAAACACTCATTAATTCCAAGAACACTGCTGAAGTTCAGAAAAAGACCCAATACTACACGTGCCTGTAAGTAGCTCTTAAGTAAATTTCAAATCCACTGGAGATCATGGACTACCCTTCATATCATATATATTTCATGTTATTTATTAATTTGATTGGCAAATATCTAAGGACAATCTTACAATCACAATCCTAACATCAGCTATTAGGAAAAAAATGTGTATCTCATATTTCCATCAACCCAAGCTCCCATGCCTTCACTACTGCTACTCAATATTTGATTTTGAATCAATTTCTCAGGAGAACAGATGGAATTCTTACTGATTCAGACAATGCCGCCATCTCTGCATTCCGAACGAGTCTTGAAGCCAGTAGGAACGCCACTGTAATAAACTTCCTTCCTTTTTTTCGAATATTTACTCCATTATCTTGCGTTTTGGTAGCAAGTTTCAGTAAGGTCATCCACCCTTTTCACTCTTTGACAACAATCACAATGTTTATTGTTCAGTATCCAGCTTAGGTCAAGTTCCTTGATATTTTAAGTCTATTATATAGACTACCTTATACCTGATATGTACCATCCATATCACACAAACATAACTTCCAGACCAGTTACTTACAATGCAAAGATAATACCAAGATGTAATCGGATATTTGGAGTTAACCGGTTCACAAATTCTAGACCTTATCAGTTACTCTCTATATCAGATGATTGCTTACGAAGCTAAATTGAAGGCTGACCGTGAAAGCGCTCAAACCACCGGAACCGCCAGCATTGATGTTTGGGCAGCCAGTATTAACACAACAGTTGAAAACCTCTTACAAAAGTAAGGATCATCTTATTATTATCTATGGTAAATCACTCTCCATCCAAATATCGTAGGAAACAAACATACAATACCTATCCGTGTAAATGCACAACCATGCTATACATAATGCCAATGAATATATTAAACTAATAACTAACTACACCAATCACTATTGCGATGCAGGTACCAAGACCATCTTGACGCCAGAACCACGAATATCGAAACTTACATTACTAAGGTTGCTACACTGAGGGCTAATCGCAAGGAATGCCTTACAACTAATCTCCAGGCGGTTGGTACATCTTTTTGACAATAGCATTTTTAAATACCTTCAGATTCTTAAGAGAGCTATTTGCTCCCACAGGTCACAGAAAAGAATGTGGCCCAGGCAAAGGCTGTGATCACAGCCTGGTTCGGGGGCAGTGCTAATTTCACCGACAGTGCCCCAGCTGGTGTCTGGATTGATTCATATGAACAAAAGCTCTTACTGGCTGACAATGCTGTGAATGTAACCTTCGAAACGCATTGGGACGCACTTGAGCCCAAGCTCATCCTAGACTACGAATGCAAATACAAGATAATTGCAGGAGAGTACTGTGTCTCACCCTGGAGGAAGCCAAGCTTCTTCAGCTGGAAAACGTGCTACCCAACCTCTGGATATTTGTCCCACTCTTGTGGATACAGGTATAAAAATTAAACTTTTTTACATTGCATTGCCACATAAGGGTAGGACTGCAAAAGGCCTTAATTTTATACAGTTCAACCATTGTACATGCAGGTGTTGATTCATCTCAACCTTTTTAAAACTACCCAACGAAATTGATGTACTATCACTCTCAACAAATTGATCCATAAACTCCAGACCTTATTCTTATTCTAAGTCTTATTCTTTTCATCTCACTGTTTATTCAGTACAAAGCCATAGAGCAAGCCTTTTTTTAATTCTATATGCCCTGATGAATCGATTTCTGGATGTTGGTTTTACATTGCGATCCCTCTGAAAACCCGGTTAGGTTAGCTAAGACTAACTAGTATCGATATCCGTACGCAGTAATTGTATATATATATATATTCTTACCTTTACAGTTCCTACAATACACCCAAGAGCTACCATTATCCAAGTCACAGGACCATCGGACACTATTACTATCCTAAGACAAGCGGACGCTACTACTATTCCAGGACCTCTGGACACTACTATTAAACTGAAACGGAACCAACCACGTCCCGATGTCAGTTTAATGCTCATATTTTAAACGAATCGGTGTTTAACTTTGCAATAGAATAGATTTGATGCATGACAAAACTTTCTTGTTCAATTATAAGTCGAGCGGTCAGGAGGTCAGATCAGGCAGGGTTGAAGGTTAAGAGGCTTGCTATTACACCGGTCCAAAGTCCATATAATACGGCATTATTATACACCACTTTGTACCGGTCTCAATAGATCTTGAAATTGAATGAAAGGATAATACTGGAATATCTTTCCAGAGCAAAAAAAATTTACTAGTAATATTTAATTTTGTAGGAATTTACCGTATACAGTATTCGCTGGATAATGGCGTAGGATTACTTGGCAATTCGGTTATAGTGCTAGTACAGAGCCTGTAACAAATTTTAGATGCAGTACAAAAACACATATCGTAATTTTCTATTCAAAATCTGTAACGTAGGTTGTAGGCGATAAAAAATAAACGATTACGATTACCAATAACGTGAGAATTATTACATTACACACGACAACAGAGTTCTGCATACTACCGTCTCAAACCCGAACTTCACCACGACACTGCAATATACCGGATTAAATATTAATCTGACTGCTATATTTCATGTTCAAATGCAATGTATTCAATACATAGCTCGTTTTTCAGTTCGCGTGACCTATTTAACTGAACTAGAATACTACAGACTCCCTATACTACAGCCGATCAATGCAGTCAGGTACCAGCATGACTCTGATTCGATTCCATCTCTTTTGAAATATTGATTGTACTTTACCATCTAGCGGTTGGAAATTTTGACTTCGCGTAACGGTTATAAATGATCCAACTGTGACATCTAGCAGTTGAAAATTTTTACTTCACCTGACGCTTGAAATGAATGAAATTTCTGAAAAAATTGGGTCGATTGAACTCGAATACCTATTCTGGTCGACCGTAACGAGTGACACCACGTTGAACATCCCCCATTAACTCGCGGACCAATCGCCGTTCCACTATATTTGACACACCAATGAATTTAGAATTTCATAACGAATCTATACACATAAGCCTCATAAGCACATCAAACTGACGGGAGCCGTTATCCACTTTTCAGGTACCAACCATCTAGTTACCTAACCTTAACTTAAAAAGTGAGGTGAAGTACCTAGATGTCACTGTTGGATCATTTACAACTGTTAAGTGAGGTAAAGATTTCCAACCGCTAGATGGCAAAGTACAATCAACGAATAATCTAATAATTCTAATGATCCAATCATGCTAAAATTAGCACATAGAAGACATAATACAATAACGAACATTCTCTGGAAAAATCAGGTTAATTGATTTAGGTTAACCCTGAAAAAATCTATTTCCAACTTCAATAAACCGGCGGCTAGAAACTCCGGCGGCTCACGTACCCCAGGTTAGTGTTTACTATTTATGACAAACTATTGAGTTACTGAAAGTTGCAAAATACTTCCATTGCTGGTTATCAGAAGTATACTAACTCATAGGTTTGCAAGATAAGATCGGTTAGAAATCAGTTATATCTCACACATTCGAACTGGATAAGGATCACTCGCCTAGTCCGAAATCTTTATACTGCTTCGGCGACACCAAACGGAATATACAGCTTCTAATTAATCGTCATTGAAGGATGATTTCACTTTTTATCTTTCAAAGTATATAGATGGTTGGTGACTAATTTACTCAGCGTTCAATCAAGATGTTACTAATTAGCGCCTTAACATCTCAACGCTCTGATAACGTATGTCGTAGTACCCTTTAATTGGCTTACGCGTTATATGATGTCATATATATATAGAAGCTTTGACAAAAAGCTTCAGTGTGCCGTTACTGAAGTTTTCTTTTAACAAAGTTTCGTCAGAGATGGAGAGTCTTAGGAAAGATATAGATAAACTTGCTACTGAATCTACTATTATTCTAACAAGCATTTGGAGCGAGATGGGAATGTCAAAGAGCACGGTAAGAGCTGATGTTATTATTGTATTCGACTTCAGACACATTGTAGTATTCAAAGCAATAAAAAAGAGTGAAAGTAGCCGATGCTTGATGCATTGTATCATCAACCCTTTTTGTGCCTGCTGTTTATGCATCACCTTCTACACGTTTGCTTACCCGAAGGAATGATTTTTGTGCTGTAAATTCATAAATATCATACAATTCAAGATATAATCCAGCTCTGACATGAGTGATTTTTCATGAAACTAGTGCCACAAGATTTGTCAGTATGTATAGTTTTACTCTGGCCTCTGGCTCTGGCTTGAATAGTATTTGTAATAATAAATAACTATTTTTGATGCTAAGCATGCGATCAACCTTTAATTAGTTTCGAGCACCGGTAATACGTGGAGATAGGCATCTGCTTAATAGGGGAATTAATTTTAGAGGGTGACGGGAACAGGATACTACAAAAGGGAATGCATGAGGCATCGACTAAATATATAAAAGGGAACTGATTTATGGTTTAGCGTTTTCGTCTCGCAGTCGTTGTTTTGGAAAATTATATTTCCCCTTTTTTGAAAAATAATAAGATAAATAATGATATCATTATCACGACTGTCGCGTTAGATCGCTCACCGGCAAGCACAGTGCGTCAAACATGTGAAGCAACTTTTGGATGACATGATCCGCGAGGAAACGGCGACAAAGCGAACCACCATTGAAAACATGGCCAAATATGTTGAGTGGATAGATGAAACTAGGACCAGTTTGGGCATTCTTAGTCAAGAAGAGGAAAATTTTCTAATTGGACTTGAGGCTACCAACGAGGAGACTATTCTGATACGGGTAAGTTTTCATTGTCGCAACAATTAAGATTCATTGAATTCCTCTTTGTGTTGCAGAAATTCCATTCTCATTCAGCGCTATCACATCATTCACATATATAGTTAAGAACGTCTTAAATAATGTTATTGAATTTACCCAAACGATTTTTCAGGAGAAGAGACTCAAGAACGAATTTAGCGTACTTAAAAAGATAAAGAGTTCTCGTCACAAGCAATTGACATCCCTGACAACTAGAATACAAATACTAGCGAAACAATTCGCAATTAAAGATGAAAGTGATCGATTGATCAATTCAAAAAACATAGTATCTTGTGCTGAACTCGACCTATTGTCAAAAGAAGTAGATTCTCTTACAAAGCTGAAGGAAATCCGGTGAGTATGGAATACGCTGACAAGGTGAACTGGACGCTACAATGACTCATTTTAATCGGACTGTGCCTTCTTGCAAGCTTTCTTTTCTTTTTTTTCTTAATCACTGACGAGTGTTTTGTAAATTGGTTCCAGTGTTATTTAATATCGTATTCGTATAACGGGAATTCATGTTACTGAAGGTATCAGGTTTAGGCGGGTTTTAACTCTCCTGTCTCTTTGGTGGTAACATAGTCGCTGTACTTGAACATTATGTAATACCCTATTCTATATTTATCATCCCATTTATCCTCCAGACAAACAGAATTCCGTGAAACTCGAGATAGAATTGCTTGCGCACTGAAGGAACTGGGAGAGTCCCCCGACGACTCCTTTGTTATCAAGATACTGCAAGAAGATAGCGACAAGGACTTTCGGATATCAGAGAAAAATATGAAAAAACTGGCAGAGGTGGATGAAGGAGTTAGTTGTTGGAAAGAATCCCGAGCCAAAGAACACGCTGAGCTCAAACGTAATGTAAAAGAACTGTGGGACCTGACAGAAGTGCCGCAATCCCAAAGGAGCGGCATCGAAGAAAAATCGGAGGGACTCAACAAACAAGCTGTTGATATCCTCGAGAACGAGTGGAACAGGTTGAAACAGATCAGGAAAAACAGCCTAAAAGAACTAGTAGAGAAGAAATCTAAAGAGCTTCATGACATACAGACCGCAGCAAAGGTCACTCTTACGATGCCGGTTCTGATCGGACCTGACGAGCTAGTGGCGGAAGAACAACTAGACTCCGTCACGAGTGAACTGGAAATAGCTAAATCCTTGTTGGAGAAACGACGTCCGGTTCTGGATCTATTTGAAGAATGGCAAACGAAGCTTGAACGCCTTGAGGTACTTGAAGAAAAAGCGAAAGATCCTTCCCGTCTCAAGAATCGGGGAGGAAATCTTTTGGCGGAAGAAAAGGAGAGGCGAGTGCTCTGTAAACGGTTGCCTAAGCTCATGGTCGGTTTATGTAACGTTGTTGAATCCTGGGAAAAAGAAAACCAGACTGAGTTTCTCCTGATGGGTGTTACTGTTGACGAATTTACGAAGAGAATCCTCGACGATTATGAATGGAAGAAGGAACAGGAGCAACATAATAGGCAACGCAAAAGAAAAATGGAAACTGAAACCGATATGAGGTTGGTTGGATACTAAAGATCGTTCTAAAGATGTCTTGAGATCCCCCCTATGCCAGATTTAAATGTAGATGTATTAGTTTCGTATATGTAACAGTGAAATATGAAACGGAACAGGATTGGAGAACGCATACACGAATACAGTGAATTCACACAATTCCATATATATATACATACTAACCTAGCTCATTTATGGTTTCCAAGATTTAGTTCTGGTTGGTGCGCAAAATACTTAATGCTTCTATCAAGTACCGTGATTATTGGACTTCATCGTACTTGCAGGTATGGAACAGTAAATCCAATGAAGACTAATGCCAACGCACCGAAGAGATTGAAAACTAATAAGGCATCTTCAGAACGGCAAAACAACGCGAGCGTTTCATCCCAAATGTTGACCGATACTACTTCCATTACGATCAAATCCGCAGAGCTGAGGGTTACTCCCTGGGGTTCGATGCGATATTCTCCTAACAAACCACCAGCAGGAGAAAAGGCGAGAGTTGGAAAATCATTTTGTAAAAATATGTCAGCAATCGGATCAGCTATACACAAACAGACATCAAAACTTATTGGTCGAGGTAAGCTCCCAGTTGAATTTCCACACCTTGTCTACACGCTGATAACTTATTCGTATATCCTATTCATTTCCTTTACACTTGTAAAATGTTTCAATTCCACAGGGAACTCTTGTAAAACAACTGACAACATTAAAGAGAATAAGAACGACTTTAAAGCCCGCAAACTCAGAAGACGTTCTAAATCAGAAAGCTGTATCAAGGATGCCATTAGCAACAAGGGCAACATACGTATGAGCAGACCAGGTAATTTGAATCTTGTACGGCACCATCTGTATCACATAGAATGCAATCTTTCTTATAGCATCAATACGCAAGTTTCTAGATTCAGTTAGAAAAAAAAATCGTTTTTACAGCCTTACATCGTTTGCCATTACCCTCGTCCAATCGGTATCAGAATATTGGTACAAGAGCCGGAAAAACAAGTTCTGCTCTGAAAAATCAGCAGAATGACTTGGTGAATATGTCAACGTGTCAAACAATCCCATTTTGCGGAATTCTTGTATAAAAAGTGAACCATATCAATTCTGAGTATTTGTTTTTTCCCTGTAGCACGGAACATCTAGCCAACTGTCACACCTTAGCGAAACAATCGAATGCCGACAGATCCGCATGGAAGAAAGCGTAAGCAGCAACTTTCTGGCGGAGGATCAGAACGAGTTTCTACGTGATTTACTCACTAGTAAATCGAACAATGCAAGAAGCAGTATGATCAAACAAGATCCCAAGCAAAGTAGACTACGTCGCTAAGCACTTTCTCGGCGCTTATTTGCACTGTTTTTCGCCCTGTTATCTTTCCAGAGACACTACCTGGGAGATGACCCTATATTATTGATTATGAGAAATTTGCAACAAGATATTTTGTCTGTGTGGTTATTTTGCAATAAAAGAGATTCGGCTTGAATCATCCAGTACATTAATCTATCACTTTCAACAAAGATTCCTAGATGAATATCGAGCAGAAGAATTCAGCTCATAGAAGTACAAATGTAATGTAATGTTTTAGGCTCCAAAATTAACACTGTATCGAGCATAATGAAACACATTTGATTAATAATAAATGCTTAACTCGCAATCGAAGGCGAGTACGCGACAAAAACACTCGTTTGAAACCTCTTAGAAAATACACCAGACTAGCATTGACCTCAGAAGTGCAATCAACTGACGTGACCCATGGTTCAAGGGTACTAATTATGTCAACATACATTTCATTGAATATTATCATGAGTTTTAAAACCCGTTATTTAAACCTCCGCTCTGTCGGTTGATGACGTGTTTCACCGAGCTAACTATCAATAATAAAGTTATTTGATTCATGAATGTTTTTTCTTGAGGAGTTTCTGTGGGGTAGAGTAACCCAATTCATTTACGATCCGCAGTTGCATTCTGATATTGAACAACTCGGAGATATTGTATGATGATCACTATACAAGGCTGTTTTAAAAGAAATCTTCAATATTTAGTTATTCATGTCGGACAGGAAAATGCAAAAGCAAGCATACGGGCAACTGGTAGAGCATTTCTCTCAACAAAATATATGCAGAACAAAGACCTTGACGCTAAGTGGAAGCAGCTTAAACTTTGAACAAGGTCTGGCTGATATCTATGCCTGGTTGAATACAATCAGCATGCAAAATGGCGAGTCAGAAGAAGATACAGAAGATGTAGATCATCAATGGGGAACTACTTGCTGTGGAAATGCCGTTTGCGATATAGATTCGAAAGGACAGTATGCGGGACGGCTAGGGAAGAACAAAAATGTGACTCCAGTACACAGCGAACATGGTAGTAGCGATTTATGGTTTTCGAAGAACATTGAACAAAAGATACTCGTTTCCCAATATGCGAGAAAAATCGATGGCGAAACACAGACCAAGAAATCTGCAGAAAGTAAGATTCCTGCTAGGAAAAAACCTTTAAAGACTAATATAACGAAAAGCGCGGAAGAAGGTCGCAATGGACTAAACTCTTTGTCGGCAAAGCCTGTCCCTAAGATAAAGCAAAGAAATCTTGAAAACCCAAACAGTAAGCAATTCTTGACTGATAGAAATGAGATCTCGGAGATAGAAAGTCAGAATTGCCCTCTGTTATTTCGAGACAGTACCGTAAACAAATACATGAATATATCAGCGCCCGAACTGACCCGGATAATGAGAATATTGACTGAACGTTGGAAACTCATACATAAAAATAGTTTAGTTGTACCTTCGACCTTGGCAACTTTGTGTGTATGGCGTGCATCACCACAAGAAAATGTTCGCTGTTACTTGTCATCTTCTATCCATAGAAATTTGTATATTGAAGAAGATTAACTGGTTCTCAATAGAATCTAGTTCAACTGTTGAAAAGTAAACAGAGTGAAGTTTCAACTTTCTCATGTACCTTATTTCTTCGAATATTTAACGACCCTGAATATTAGACGCAAAATGAGTAAAAAAATGAATATAAGACGCCCATCACTTTGTTTTCTTAACGGCAATACTCTTAACTGTGACGCCATAGAAAAATATTAATTAACATATTCAAGTATCTAAAAATTAGTTTGTGACGTCATTGAATTCTAAGAATAACAGGAATTTAGAAAATGCAAGGACCAAATTGCCACTTCGTACGGATTTGTTAAACTGACAAGTTAAGGAATTTGTTGAGCACGATGGAATTCTTGGGCGATTTAGCCTCGGCTGTTTTGCCCGTATTCAGCTACGAAGAGTCCGTCGAATCGTATAATACTTTAACGAAAGAAATCTCAAGCGCTAAGCCTTGCGAAGGATTCGGCGAATGTCTTACGGAAGGCTTCAGTAACTTGGCGTTGGAGGGGGAGGTGACGCTCCCGACGATTATGGAAAGAATTCGCGGAGATTTCATTCTGTCTACAGTGTTGTTGGCAACTCAAATCGCAATTGTAGCCTTTATTTTGCGGCGACAGATTTCCCAGGGGCTTAATTGGTAAAACTAGGATAATGCATTTCGTCCAGTATTATATTGCATCCTCAAACACGACACTTTCATTTCGCAGGATATGCGGTATCTTACACTCGGCACTGCTCTACATTGGCCGTATCATAACTGCAAATGAACTTCACAAATCCACTGATCAGGTTCTCTGTTCTTTGATATTGTCTGATAAATTTGCTTGTCCAGCTTAGAATATAAATCCATTTCAGAAGCCTGGAGAAGGATTTTAAAATATTATATTCGAAATATAATTGGATACAAATGGAGATAGTTATTTGCTCCGAAGCTTTTTTTCTAACTATTTCAAGATATCTTTCATCAGATTGAAGCGTTGCACAACCTCAACGTCAACATGTCAAGAATAGCTCAGACTAGGATCCTTGTTCTGGAAGACAAGCTAAAATACATCGACAGGGAGAAAGAAGTAACACTGTCCCAAATCGCAGTGTTTAAAATTCACAAGCACTTTGTCTGAGTAGATTTTTTACAGGATATCAAAGAAGATCTGACAGCTTTCAAAACAACAGTTGTGAGCAATCAGAAAGAGCACTTGGATCTGACGAAGAGGTGGGCAAAACATGTGGAAGAAATTATGGAGAAAAAGGTTGTCAATCAATATTTACAACCAATTCATATTTTTATATGCATAACTTCTAGTACGCCCAATGCAGATGAAATGTCGAGATTTAAATTATCAACATTTGTAAATTATGCTACCCCTTTTCTCTACAGGTAACACCAAAGAAATCGTCCGGAATTCCTGTACTTTTGAAAACTACCAAACGCCCTGCTACTCCTAAAACTGTAGGCGGTCACCAGTAAAAGTGCGCTCAAGCCTTACAATAACTTCATGTTTTTTTATCATAATGTACTGTACTTAATAATTTAACTGTTAGTCTTACCTTGGTATCAAGGGTTACCACAATAAAAGTATTCTGCAATGGTATATTATATTTAGCAGGTGTTTTCAAACAAACAATATTAGGAATATTGTTCCATCAGATAGAAGTACGATAATCGAGGGTTAACTGAACAACTAGTTATTCTCGAAGAGTTTGATTTATGTTTAGCTATTTTCGCCGTATTTAGTATCCTTTGTGAAGATTTGGTGTTACAACAATCTTTGAAATGCGATATACTCTTCATTCATTGTTTTCATTCAACGCCATTCAAAATTTCGTTTGATGGGTGTTTAACGTTCGATTCCGGCTACGCTATGTGTCTGTTCTGTGTAGATGTAATTGTATAATCTAACCAATGCTGCAGAATTTTACACAGCGGATATTTTTCATCCAGTCAAATAATATTAGATCGAATACCCAGGAATTAAAAATCAGATATGAACTGTCTAAATCAAGCTATTTCTGAAGAACGAATCCATCAGGTCGGTCGTTTTTATGAGTTTTCGAAGACGGAATTGTAGTACATCATCGCAGACTAATTAAGAATGAGTTATTTAAATTAAGAAATCAGTTACACATTTATCGTTATCAGGTGCGATTGCTGCTTTCCATGAATGTTAGCAGTGACATGATGGACAAAAATGACCATGAGAGAACCCCACTAATAAAATGTAGTCTCGTGAAGAACGAAGACTCAGCCCTCAAACTTCTGAAGGTAGTAAGAGTGTATTATTCAGTGACCATAATCCTTCCTTACTGCCACCCAATACTCAGAGAATAGCGTTGCATAACATTATTTATTCATCAGATACTTCTCAAATTCGGAGTATCTATTAACGCGGTTGACAATTTTGGAAGGAGCGCTCTCCAATACGCATGTGAAACAGGGAAAGTGGACTTAGCCAAAGTTCTCATGAACGAAGACGGAATCGAATTGAATACACAGGACAACGAAGGCAGAACGGCGCTGATGTTGGCTTGCACAAACGGCCATTTGGTAATGGCTCGTATACTGATGGGAAAGCTGATAAAATTCGACCTGGAAATCGACGTGAGAGACAATAAGAGTTACACGGCTTTATTGCTAGCGATTAAGAATGAACACTACGATGTCGCCCACGACCTAGTGCGGTAAATATGCTATGAGCTATGATATTGACATTATTGATGTCATCGCCCAGCAGTAAACATGTTTTTAATCTTGCCAAAGCTACGCCAATGCCTGCATCACACTGCGAGACAGCGAGAGTTTTATGAATGCGACAGAATGGCTGAAAGCAAATCTAGAGCTACGTCGTAAGGCAACATTAAGGATCCAAAGTAAGAGGCGTCCTGAAACACAGGATAAAAGAAGAAAAACTTCGCCGGAAGGAAAGACGGTAGACGAGAAAGAACCAGAGCAACGCGAAACAGAAGATGTTCCGATCTTGACGCTGACTGAATCTCAAGAAAGAGATTTTGACGAAAAGTAGGTATCTAAATTATTATATTTCCCTGGTAAATTGATGAATCTGATATATATATCACTCTTCGTCTGACTCCATAATATTCGAAGGATCCAACCAAGTGAATCCGTTTCTACGGGTATTTGAAATTCCCCCTTTCTTTATTCAGAAGCGAAGACGAACAAACAGGAAAAAAGCGAGTTGGCACAGCTACGTCATCCCTACTCTTGTTCGGTCCAGATCCTTATTCAAACAACATAAGACCACCTTCGTCCGGCACATCTGCCTCCCGATCAAGTTCGGTGGGAACTTCGCGATTCTCTGCGTCGAGCAGGAATCGACAAATGCGAATAATGGTAACTGAATCAACAAACAAAATTCGGTCCAGTGATTTTCTAGTTGAATGAAGATATACGATAATCTAGTTTTATACATATCCCGGCCTTATGCTTTTAAGGAACAACTTAGGGAAGAACAAAACTCTGCAATGCCGCCAGTCCGAGTACATAACCCAGCTGTGGAAAACCTTAAGAAAGAAGCATTGGTTGAGAGCGTCACATTACGCAGCACTCGGAAAACGTGGCGCGGAGACGACCTAGAATCAATTATCGAAGATCCGCCGTCAAGACAGATGTCGCGCAACAGCGGTAGAGATTCTGTTCTGGGAAAACAAGGTTCTGTCGTACAACAAGATAGCAAATCTAACGCTAGATCTCCGATTTCGGCCCAGGCTTCGACGCCTTATCACAAAACAGCGCGTTTCATTCGAAACGAAAACTTGAAACAAGAAAAGTCCTCCGAGATTTACACTATCCAGAAATTAAAGCAGGCATTACGCGATAAAACGCGGAAAAAAATAACGAGGGCCGGCACCGCCGTATTTCGACCCGTTTCAGGAATGCCAAGCGAACAGTGGATGTCTTCGATCATCAAAGGCGCCACAAGCAAGCGCGTTCACCCGTTGCAATCAGCCTATACGACTGTGGCTGTTCGGCCGTTTACACAGCAAACCACAAGATCCAATCAAGCCGCATCAATGATTTCAGATAGAGAATCCAGAAAATTGTCGGTATAAGTCGAATAATTTTGGTTTCCCCGTATTTCTAGTTGCACCAATGGAATATTGAATTTGCTACTTTATAGGTCAGTCAAATTAGAGATTCGAGTCCAGCTCTCAAACTCCTCCATGCTGCGTCAAATCTATCTATTGATACGCTTCTATCGCAGTCCGAGATGACCGAATCAACTGTGATGTATCCAGTAAGGAATACCCCTAAGTAAGACGCTGCCGCAAATATCAAATCAATACTCCACACCATTATTTGGATTAGATTAAACAGTATACATTGGTTAATTGCACTCATCCATTCCACCACTCTTCTCAATTAAGTGTTCAATCCCGAACTCGTTGATCGGTACACAAGTTGCCTTTTAAAACCCAGAACAAACTAATCAACAGGAAATACGCCTGTGACATAATCCAGAAGAAAGGGGTTCGCCATGACTAATATATATTTTATTCGGGGAGTTTAAATACCTGTGATTGCCAACCTGGTATAAATGTTTTCCGTTAAGTAAATAGCTCATGTCCCAATCAAGCTTTATACAGTTTTTAAAAACGCAGGAAATCGGACCATTCCCATCAATTGAACACACTATTTCGCCTCTATACTGACAGCTGTTTGTGGAAACCAACGACTATGAAGTCATCTTCCCTTGCTGTGCAGGTAAACATAAGATGCTGATGATATAAACTATAGCTACTATATATACGCTATGTGATACAAATTAAGTCCGAAAATCACCACAGGTCAACACAGAAAATAGCGAAAGAATGACGTTGCGCTCAGAACTGTCCGAATCAATAAATGATTTCGGTAGCGCTGTGGATAAAGCAGAGGGACACATAGGATCGGCGATCAGTTCGATTCAATCGCGAGCGAGACCTGAATCAAAGACTGCGCAACGTAATCGCATTGCGAGCAGCACTTCACGTATTTCTAAGACTGGCAGGGGTGCTGATTCAGCAGGCGGTCGAAGCACAACATCACGCAACGCAGACTGACCACCATATTGTTTTCGCGATTGAAAAGATGCAAAGCGCTATAGAAAATTATAGCCAAGATTAAACTATTTGTTATTTTTGGATTTTTGTTCACGACTTACCTATTTCCGAATTAAAAGTGCACAGGTTCGACGAGAATTAAGTCAGGTTGAAACAACAGTGTTTGAACCCTGTAGAATCTATGAAATCCTTGGACTCGTAAATCTTATCCGAGTATTAAACGTATATTCAATGCACGCTGCTATACCGGAAATGCAGAAGCCTTATCATCTTTGAGTGATATCGGGATATACGGGGTATATCGTAACAGCTGTATCAGCTTGCACCAAAGTATAACAACCAAACTAGAGTTGAGGAAGGTCCGGTCTACACGAGACAACGCACATAATGACCTCGACGAAGGTTGGACATAGTATATAGCACGCAAAGTGATGACGTCGGGTCCAGACGGAACCAATCAAGCAAATAAATAAATACGTCTACTAAATCAGTGCGAATGTAATTTCAGCCGTAACATACCCAAAATAGCCCCAAATGATAGAACATGTAATAATGCGAAATAATTTAATCAAAGGGAATGGCGGAAATTACTTTAAGTAAATGTCATGAATACTTCATCTGTCTGTCTTCAAAATTGAATAAATGACTTGCAACCAGTAAAAAGGAAATCGATGTGGAAAAACGCCTACATTCCGAAAATCCCAGTATTAGTATTATATATATATATATATACATCACATCACCTATTGAAGGTGTTTCACACAGAAGTAAAAGCTTTAGGGGAAAGCTAAAGACGTAAACGTATACCTTCCAGATAAAACATTACTAGATTGCGCCATATTTCATCAAAGAAATCTGATATAGTGTACATAATACCCCATTACCTTTGTTATAGCTGACCCAAAGATTTATAGAGAACTCTCTATTGTCATCTCGATATCATAATTCGTGTGTCATATCGTTCTATGTTCAGTTTGACTTCTCTGCAACGATAAGAACGTTATTTTACAATGAACGATAGACATCGTGCAAGTGGCATAAGGCGACAGGAGTCCCTATTGTCCGTGCCGCTGCTAAAAAGATATGGGGACAGTTATCAGCTGGACCACCTTGCTGTGGAACATGTGTTTTGCAGAAGCGAAACGCGCGATTTACCTGTGGTTATCATATCAATGGCAGGCGTAATGCATTGTGGTAAATCCCTCATGCTCAATTATTTCCATGATTATTTCTGTAAAGTGCGAGTAAGTATTTTTATTTCTAGTTCATACATAGATTGCTAGTGCTCAGTTAAATATTACCAACAAACCATCAGCAAGAGTGGACGAACCAATGTAACAGAAATGGCAATGAAACAATATTTGGACTAAAATCAATTACTATTCATATCTTTTAGTAATTCAGTGCTAGTAAATTCAAAAGAAATCAAAATCTGGTACTACTATTTCTCATCTTTATTTATTTTAGCATCCTTCAAATGCAGGCCTGTATAATTCACCAAAGGAATGTTTCACTTGGGGAAACGGTATCGCAACTCAGTCCAAAACAATTGGAATATATGTGTCACGAAAGCCAGTGATAGTGCAGCGTGGAAGTGAGGTAATTTAGTTGTACACAATGAAATCATTACTGGCAAATCCAAACGAAACAAACAAATAGACTATATATAAACAGTTTTCCGTCTCAAATTCCAATTTCTATTTAAAGTGACAAGTAACACTGCAAAGATAACAACAACTTGCTTTATTGCAGGAAGTTTGTGTTTATTTTATGGACACACAAGGCCTTTCAAGACGGTACTGTCATCTGCAACAGCTTGTATTCAATCTCAGCACTCTTCTAAGCTCGGTACAAATCATCAATGTTTCCAAACACATTCAGGACCAAGATCTGATTCCTTTATATGTAAGTGATGTATGTTTTTGGAAAAGCTTACTAGAAAAACTAATTTCAATTAATTTCATCTATTATTCAGCCTTTCACCTCCGCGGCTCATGAGTTGAAGAGACATTCAAGTGAAGTCCCTTTTCCAAGTAAATATTATAAAATATTTTATTCATAGAATGTATGGACATGGCTTGACATCAAGTCATAAAATTTCCAGGATTAGTTGAACAGAATCAACTTAGGGTGTCACAATTTGAAAGTACAACTCACATATTGTTACAGCCTAGCCAAATATTGATTTCACCTTTGTGGGTAATTAGAGCCTCTATAGAGTCCATAATATGTAAAAACATAAGGAAACTTGTCCTGTATCTATGTTTTGATCCATCTGTAACTCTATTCAATTGGTTAAAACGCAAATATACATAAATGCTGTTTGTTTGAAGAGTTCAATTGTTTTCCTTGTACGTGATTTCGCCGATCTGAAATACCGGCTTGGAGAGAAAGGTGGCAAAATGTACCTGAATACAATTCTACGACCCGGAACGCAGTCAAGAAAAGACTATTATTACAAATTGGAAGAAGCTTTCCTGGATGTCAGATGCTTCCTGATGCCACATCCTGGTTCAAAAGCTACAGTTCAACAAGTCAAGCAAAATTTCAGAGGATCACAAAAAGGTAATATGTGTGTTTGTCTGTATTATGTAAGTTAGTGTGGTATCCAATTAACAGAAGTGCCTGCCACTGAAGTCACCGTATGCATTATTGAAATGGAACAACAGAAAAATTGACTGTTCACTAATATTCAATTTGTGTAAAGCTATTCAAAAGTTCAATAGTAATCATTTCAATGTGAATAGTAAGAGAATATGACAAAGTTATCTCAGGATCTTAAGCTAAAGAGGAAACAAGTAATGCAGTACTGAACCTTTTTTCAGAACTAAACCACACCTTCGTGGAGAACCTTCAAGGTATAATTAGAATGTTGCTCACAACTGAGCAGCTTGAACCCAAACGAATTAACGGCAAAGTAGTAACAGGAAGCGGTTTCAAAGACTATATTAAAACCTGTTTTGATGTTGTTGATAGACAAAGCGGTTCACTAAATTCAAAATCACTTGTCAAGGTAAGGATCAGAATACACAAATAATACATTCAGTGTTATTGACCTTGTTTACATGCCAAAGGTACCATACATCACATCCTTTTTTTTCAGTTAGCCGCCCACACAAAATTCGAATTGCTTGTTACAGATCACGCCAATATGTTCAAGGAAAGCATGGAATCGGTAATTATTTGGTTGTATATTAACATTTTAAAAGAAGTAATAAATACATGTTACTACTGCAAACACGATAATACATCTGACATTTTGCGTCTTATTGGTTACCTGTCTATTTTGCAATGCTAAGGAATGTGAGAACATGGTTCTGGAAAAAAAAGAACTGATTGCACTCTTTCAAAAAATAAAAGAAACACATCTTGTAGCATTTGACAACAGCTTAAGCTGGGCCAATGCTAGCGTCAAAGAGTATCATAAACAGAATCTCGAGCAGATTTTTGAAGAAGTATTTGACAGAATCGGACAAGAAAATTCATCAAATCAGGTAGATATTGCAAAACTATTATTTCGAGAAAAAACAGTATCGAACAAGTTTTCTAATCCCTTGAAAACCTAAAAGCCTTTCATCCTGAAATGATTTTCAGCTTTTTAATAATGTTGTCTGTTATCTAGTGTTGTGTTTAGATATATATCTTTTGAACAATGGAATATTACATTCGAATTCTCCCTCATAACAAATGTATATAGCTATTGTCTTGACAGGTGTCTTACCATTCGCCTAATGGTCTATTGAAATATGTAATCTCATGTTTCCATTTAGTACCGAGCCTCGGAGAAAAACGAGTCTTTGTTGCAGAAGTGTATTCAACTCTACACAAAGGATTTCGAAGACCAGGTGAAGTATATGTCATTATATATAATGTTTAAAAACTTAAAAACTACAATATACACAATACATGTGGGCATCTTCCTCCAGTTTAGCAGTGTGCTTCAACTTCTTAAAAGTAGCTTGGGTTCATGTAAGTAATTCAAACGTTTGCAGAGAGATCAATAAAATGCCATTTGCTGATTATGATGTCTTCAACAGCATTTTTCCTATTTCCGTTATGAATTGATTTTGACAATCAAGCAATTAGAAACATCGGTTCGTAAGAAGCAAGAAGCAACTTGGATGATACAATCATCCTGGGAAGAGTTGCAACATATTAGAAAACCAGAGCCAGATTTATTATTGACGGGCGCCAGTGTCCGAATAAAACATCATGTCTGAATAAAAATAGAGACCAGCAATTTTGATAGGTCTAAACCACTTACAAGGTATTCAGTAACTTAATATTTGAAACAGGTGAACCCAAGGTCAGTTGATGTCAGCAGCCTAACAACCACTCATGAAATCGCATTCCAGAATGCGATAAGACTCTTTGATCGTACGTCGGAGAGAATGCAAAATCCTGGTGGACAAAAATTTGTTCAAAAATATCGTGACCGACTACAGAAAACAGCAGATGACAATCTGAAAAGCAAATTATTGCCACTAGAACAGGTAATACCAGAATGGTTTTTAACTACATTTAAAAAAATCAATGCCAATCATGTAGAGAAAACATCATTATTTTATGTTACTTTGAGCATTCAAACCTAATATGTATTCATCATAAAGACCATAATCATAAAACCTACACATGAATGTTATCATTTTTTAGGCTAATTGCAACGCAAGTGAAGATGGAATGTTGACATGTAAGTCACCTTGTCTTTATTCTTGTAAATAACTAACATAATATTTAACTATAAGTAACCATGGATACATTTTAGTGCCATTGACAGTATCCTTTATATAGAAATGTGCTAAATACTCAACTATGTACCAGATTCTACAATCGGTGTTCGCGGAGGAGAGCTATATCACGAGGTTTGTACACTGATCTTTCCCAAGGGAGCGGTTACTAGTGACACAGAAGTTGGAACAAAAATCACAAGCTTTGATGGTGACTGGCCTTCTAACTGCTACGTAAGAAACTCCCCCATTGTACATTTCGAGCCAAAGAACAAGGTGTTAAGAAAACCAGCGAAATGCCGAGCTTCTTGCTGGTACATATCGTTCTCAACCTGCTCCGGAGCTAACGAGAACATCCATGTAATGCAAAAGCAGAGGACCGGATGGGTGGAAATCCACTCAGAAGCCATGGAGAGAAAGTCGCACATTGAATTCAACCTGAAAGAGTTGTCTCCCATAGCTCTGTGCACTGCTAAGTCACACCACATAGGCACATTTTTATTTGTGGACAGAAATGGAAACTTTCTATCGAAATTTTTTGACATGGCTGATATGGAAGCAGTGAGGGAAGCTTCACGAAAAGAGAAATACAGTCTTATGTCAGATCTGAATACGCTTGAATTGAATTCTTTTGATCGAGTTGAGGTAATCCTTCGAGGAGAAAGCTGCACTATTGAACCCAGTTTCCACTCATTTTCCAGTAAGCTTCAAAGAAAAATAAATATTTATTTACCACAGCGGAAAGCTATCCAAATAAATTTCTCGTTACAGGCCAGGATGTATGTTCCAGTCATGCTGCTAGAACATTACAGTTCATGACCTCCGTGGAAGAACATGAGTATGGGTCACTTCAGTCTGTGATAAGATACACAATAAAAGTCAATGACTCTGTTAATTTGCAACACCCATTCAAAGTTGACTTACAAAACCCCGGAAGACCCGATACTGCACTTCATGGACCTGTGACTGTAAACCAACACAACATAAAAGGAGGTTCGTAACTCATATTGATATTCTGGTCTGCACAAAGCCACATTACATCTTGATATCATTAACATCCGTTTTTCAGAATACTTGACGATTCCCGGAAACTAAGACCGGAACAATTAGTAATAGAACAAACTACATTAGTTTACCCAAATCTATATTGCAAATTGTTAGCAGTAGATGACTAGAGATTGCCAACAAGGGCTGCAGTTTTTTAGAACAATTGTAAATTATTTTTTCCATTTAAATTTAGTGTTGTTGTTATGTTGATATTTTTTTTTTAATGGACAGAAATCTCTTCAATCAATTTTATAGGACTCTTAGAACAATTGTTATTTATTTTTTCTATTCAAATTTAGTGGTGTTTTTATGTTGATCATGATGAACAATGCATACCCCAAAGAAAGGAATAAAACTGTAATAGAATAATTTGAATAGCTGACTCAGCCGCCTTGCTTGCGCAATACGATTATTATACCTGGTATAGGTCTCTCATTTTCTACCGATGCCTCAAAATCATTCGAGTGTATAATTCCGTTATGACTTGCGACCATTTGCTAAGTACGTTCTAGTCTAGGTTGAATAGAAGAGCGCGGCAACTACGAAAGTCCAATGACGGATATATAATTCTGTATTGTTTTGATCACTGTCACCTATATTCTTAATTGAGTTTCGAAATATTGATAACACGCAAGAAGGAATCTGTCGCAAAGCGTATTGACTAATCATGACAGAAACGTTATACAGCGAGGTTCATTATGTTCGGTACAAGTGCCAAGACACAGAAGATAGGTAAGTAACCAAATTCTGACTACCGTGATGGGACGTAAGTAAAATAGCCCCATCGTGGTATAATTCAGAAGTTCATGCCCTTCCTAATTCGTAAAATACAAAGTGGAACTAGAATCGAGAAGCCATGATACGTTAGCACAACTGTCAACTTGTCTGTGTTGACCAGACTAGTATCGTAAAATTATTCTAATGCTTGTAGTGCTTAAGTTTAACCACATCCTTCGTACAGAAATCAATCAAACAGTCGTAAGGTAAAAGCATTGTCCTCCATACTTCCTATATTTTAGGAATGTCATGGGCTGTCAAAAAATAGATTATTATAAATCCTCATGAAGACATGACGGCAGTCGGAGAAGGAAAAAAAAAACTTGGTGTATCCTGTGATGAATTGAACACTGCATGAATACTTGGCATAATCTAAACCGTTTGCCTAGTTTGATTATTCATCCGTCCTTATTCTGAGGCACTTACTCGACATTAAATACATCAGCTACAATATTTCAATTCACCATGGTAGAGTACTATATTCTCTTTTACACAGACAAGTTGCCGTCAAAGTAACAGTTGAAATACAAACTACAACTTCTCCACTGCACCGCAAAGACTTGCTAGTTCGCCTAACTGATGACAAGGACCCCTTTTTTCTTTACAACTTATGTCTTGGAGAAGAAGACTATCAGAGGTGTGTTGACAGATACTATAATTTTGCTTTACATCATTATCCACTGAACAAATTAGTTAAATATTTAACTTCATTTTAGCTTGAAAACTCAGCAAGGCTTGCTGATAGATTTCAGTGCATTCCCTCAAAGATTCATAGCACTTCTTCAACAGTGTCTCTCAGAGGAAAAGAGAGAGTACCCGAAATTTTTGCTGCAGGTGTGAATGAAGTTCCCCTATCTGATGTTTCTGTATGTATATAAGGTTCATTTCATGAAGTTCTATCATTGAAGCTATTACTGCTTTAGTTTGAAGTCAGTGGTGGTGTCCAGAGCGCCTTCGGCACTTCAATCCATGGTTCCGGACAGCTCGGCGTGATAGAAACAAATCCTTTCAAGCATTTGACCCATCTGTTATTGCAGTTCATACCTGGGAATGACTCGGATGTCAAAAAGTACTTGGCCACTTGTCTGAAAAAGACGATGGTAATACAGTTGTACTATTTTGCTGTTGATATCTATTCTCCCATCTGTTTTCCGTGAGTGAGCTCTAGGTGGCTTAGTTCTAATTTCACCACCTTGATTTCCTGATGATCATAGGGAATTCAAAAAACATTTTCATTGATACAGGAACAACGTGACAAGCTTGAATCCAAGTTTTCCTCAATGGAAAGGGAACTTGGTCAGAAACTCGAAGGGATGCAAAAGGAGCTCACAGAAAAAAACACGGCATTAAACAAACTGCGCTCTGAAGCAACCGGACAAACGGATAAACTTAGCACTAGATACGCGAAGGATATCAATAGCGAAAGAGAGAAGGCATTGAAGGTACAGCTTTATAAACAATTTTTCAAGTTGACCATCATATAATAGATGGGTAATTCCTGGCTTTCAGATTCAGACCGAAATGCAACAGCGACATGAGCGGGAGAAAAAAGAAATAGAAAGCTCTTATCAGAAAACAAACCAACAGTTGGAAAAGAGGATAGCCGATATTGAAAACATCAATAAAGTGAGGTGTCTTGATATGACTGTTATTCATTATTTTCACTGAATAACCTCTGCATTTACAGGAACTCACTGACAGAAAATACAGAGCAGAATCGACCATCCGAGAACAAAAAGCCAGATTGTCGGGTCTGGAGGAGGAACTCAAAAGATGTCGTACTGACCTCCAACAATCAAGAAGAGAAAGCAGTTCCTTGGATGCAGAGAGACATAATCAGGTGCCACAGATTCTTTCCATCATGTCCATGCTGTACATTTATTATAGTTAATACTGGTATTGAGTGGACAAAGATCTGCAATGCCTTCTAACATTCATGACCAGGTGTATGGTTCCTGCAACGAATAACAAAACAATAAACAAATAACAAAGAATAAATATAGTGTAAGAAATGCCATTGTAAATTATTCAATACACTTTTGAATCAATTTTATAAATACTGAGTAAGCCAAATTAAGGATACTGCATGTATATGCATGAAGTTGAATATTTTATTATTGCTCACTGCTTGAAGTTGTTCAGCTTATCATACTAGGATGACTGAAAATCGAGTGAGATAGTTACAAAGCAAGATAAGCGGATTTTACACTAGGAATGTAATCAGAGTAAGATTTTAACCAGAACCACTGTTACCCATTATATTAAATGGAAATATGTTATTATGATGAAGCAAATATAATTAGGTCAATGTTGCAAATCGGATTGTGATGCATTTTACAGGATAAAAACCTGCAACAGTTGAAAACTAAAGTTGCAGTCACTGAACAAGAGTTGCTGGACAAGGAACAGCTTGTGGCACAAATGGCAAGCTCCCTAGAAGCAGCACAAGGCCAGAAAGTAATTATTTCTTAACTCTTTGTTTTCATATATTAAATTTCCTTCAAATAAGTGGCCAGGTTTTTAGAGAAGCAAGAATTTTTAAGGTTATTACAAAATGCTTGCTCATCTCACCTATTTTTCTTCCAGTTCCAGCATGAACAACGAATCAATGAACAACAGTCTCAAATAAGGAAATTGGAGAATACAATCAAAACAATGTCGGAGGAACTGCTGAAGGTTGCCAGTTAACCTGAAATAAATTTTCAATTATATCATGGGTTTATGAAGTTGCGCTACTAGATAAAATTCTAAAAAAAAGCTAAGAAATAAATCTAACTAAATTTCTTCAAGATATATCACAATTAGTCATTTGTCATCAAACATCATCATTCTTTGATCAAATACTTTTTGTTGTAGAATGGTTCAAGTAAAAAAGCATAGCATGAAAATTGATTTTCAGCACTCATACCCATTGCTAATGAAATATCTTATCATAATTAGGGAAACGAGATCATAAAGAGGCTGCAGGGCGAACTCCGCGGATATATCGGCAAAGTGAAATTGAGGAATGAGGTTACTACAAGACAAGAAAAAGTGATCTGTGAAAAGGAGCAAAAATTAGACAAAGTTCAGTTGGATCTGGAATCCACAACAGAAAAATTTAAGGTTGGTCTGATCTTTCCTTTGTGTTTCAATAGGTCAACATCATGGAGTTGAATTTTAATCGCTTCCTGAAGACAATTTTATATCTTCAATCCTAAAGGAAGATTAATTTTGAATTCCCCTCTTCAGCTTCTTTCTGTTACTATTTTAAACATAAACAATTCATTGTTGATCTGTTGCATTTTGTTGTTGTTGTTCTTTGAACAAAGAAACTTGATATGTCTTTTGTAAATCTCACCAATGGTTGAAATTTAAAAACAAACACAGTTAAGTTAGATATCTGAGATCAATTACAATCAGTTGTTCGTATTCACTCCATTTTGTAAACAATTATAAAAATGCTAGACAATGGGAATGATATCAATGCATGACCCAACAACCGAAAAGCTACCAAACCTCTTACAACCAAAAACTTCTTAATTTGAACAGATAAAAGAGGAAGAAGTTATGAAACTGAAAGAACAGCTACAGTCCACGATAGAGAAACTTGAAGAATGCCAAGGCTTGCTCAAAACAAATGAAAATGGTAAAAATTCCATATGTATTCAAAATAGTCTTTCTGTTTCTATAGGTCTCACCTATATTGATCTGTTCTTTACATTTATCAGTTTGAATCCCAATTTGAAATGTAGTAATTTCAAAAATGTCTTCACATCATGAATAAATTTAAATTCACTCGCTTCCTACTCAGTTATAAACTGGTTGAACAAACAACTCAACGAGCGGCAGATTAGCAGCAGTAAAAGTGTACCACCAGCAAGCATGGGCTCTCAAAACAACTACACAAATTCAAACATGGACCACAATTCAATTACCGCTTTTAAGCAGGTCCGGAGTCATCCACAAGTAAGTTATTGTATTATAATTTTACTTTAAAACATGCCTTGGTAGTTCTAAACAACATTTTATCATATGTGATAAAAATATATACCTTGTTTACAAAGTAAAGATTAACTTTAGTAATTTTTATGCCCCATAAACTTCTCTTTGAAAAACTCTAACCAGCCAAACTACAGTACCCCGATTGGATCTACACCCCAAACCCTCCATTTGTCTGAACAAAATATCACACCCGGCTTTGGAGCCAGTCCTCACATCTTTCCACCGACCAGGCAGCAGATTGGCAGTGCCAGTTCGTATCCAATGACGCTGATGTCGAAGCCAAGTAACATGCTCAAAGTGCACTATAATCCTACTAATGGTGGCCTGCCTCCTGGAAACAAAGAAAACTTATCTCCTGGGAACAAGAAGTGAGTTGAACATGGATTATTGCACTGTAGTAGACATTTGTGAACTGTGGTGTTATATAAAACTTCATGTATAGAATGTTGATTTTAAATCTTTCAATCTCAATAAGCCCAAGCTCAGGGATCGATCCAATATACCTCACATCTTCAGCTACCCTCACGACAAAGGACCATTCCCCAAAAGCATCTGATACCGAGGGCATTGTTCGAGCAAAATACACAACATCTTTGCCACAGACCAATCGTTTAAGTCAACAGGTATGAGAAGTTAGGTAATGTATTATTTGATTTATTCATTAATTTTATTCTTAAATGCTACAGTGATCTATATAACATGAAGTTAGCAATAGATATATGTATGCATGTTTTATTTCGTGCTATTCAATATAATAGTATTATAACCACAGTCATTCCATTTCACAGACCTTACACCAAGCTACATTCCCGCCTACAAGAGTTGGTCAAAACCACAAATCTAGTCGACCAGCCGTACCTCGTCCCATCCATGTATCACAACCGAAAGTGGTATCAGCTTATTTTACAGGAACAGTTCCGAAATCGCAAATAACATAGATGCATATCAGTTCATCAACTCATTTCAAGGAGTGTATAAAGCATGGAATAGATGTTTTTTGAAATTTCTTTCAATATATGCTAGCTTTTATAGTAGCACAAAATCTTCTACTGGAACAAAAAATGCTGGCTATCGTTGTTTGTATTTATACATATTTTGTTCTGAAGAAAATATAGTTATATGTCTGTAAAATACAACAAATTATCTCACCTCTTCCTTGTGGTATTTAGTTTCTTGCAAAATATACTACATTATTGTAGTACAGTACCTGTACAGTGCTTGGGTTCTTCAGGTTCTGTAGTTTCTTGCACATCTTAAGGTATACTATGTAAGTCAGTTGAGTCCTTGGTGCGCAATCGATCTTAACATCAAAACTCCGGCCACGTGCTCCAGAACTCGACAGTGTTTATCTTCCCGCGCGTAAGAACGCTCATTTATATACCAAAAGTGAGGGAGGGTACGCCCTCTAGGAATTGTCGGTAACCTTTGACCTGAATACGTTCATCACTATTAGATAACAACAATTACAGATTTATTACATTTTTACTGAAATTGAAACTTCAAATTAAGGTGTTAGTGCGGTTATACATTCTTCTCAAGAAATTCAACATGGTTAGGATATTAGCTAACGGCGATATAGTGCAAGATAACGATCCGCGACTACAGCAAAGAGCACCAACTTCAAACAGATTCGTACGTACTGCTGAGCTATTTATCACATAATTTTATGCATTTAGAGACAAAATCGTTTGACAAAAGGATCGATAGTTGTTGTTTATATTGATGCCGATCGTTATCTATCCACAATTTTATTAGAATGATGATCAAGGGCAATTAACCTTAACCCCTTCCCTGATGAGTGATGAGACGTATACAGATATTTGGGCCAAACCATTGAAGCCAAGTCGTCGCCAATTATTGAAACAAATTTAATGAGAAAACTATATTTTCACAGGGTACAATAAATTCTCAAGGCAACGACCACGATAATCAATACGCCGCAGGAGACAACGCCATACCATACCACGGAGGACAACAACATTATCAACAGGGCTCTACGTTATTCGACACATGGAACCAAAAATTAATTGGAATCGGAATTCCAAGATGGAACATCGGAGACAATGTTGTTGAGCCTCTTGTTACTGTTATGTTCCTGCTCGTTTTGCTATTATTTGGCCTGCCTGGTTTGATGTTCCTCGGACTACTTTACCTGGTTATCAGAATAAGCAACAGAAACAATGCTAGACCAAATAACCGGGGCGACAGCAGGCAACCTTTTAGAAGATCTAATCCTAGGCCGAGTGGGAGACGTCTCGGTGGACTTCTATAGCAAGCCTTACTATGCTATTAGTGTTATACTCATAGTCAGTAGTAGTGCCCAAAACAGCCTTCAAGAAGTTTTTTTATGACAAATGCTTAAAAGCTTACCATGATTATGGTTTAGTAACCTGCTTTACATTGGTTCAGCTCAACTTAAGATGTAGGTGATTGTCAAATCATTCTCAAACACATGGATGATGTACATTGGTTTCAAATACATCTGTAAATATATTAAACAAGAGAAGCATGTTGCTTGCACATGTTAGGCAGGCCTACCTTTCCCATTCTACGGCGATGGTTGAGCAAATGATAAAATGTTGTAAGCTATTAGTTATCCAGGAGTGCAATAAAAATAGTTTTGCGACTTATGCGAGTGTTATCTTCTGAAGACAATCCATTAAACACAAATTGAAAATTGCATGTTAAGAATACATAGTTTTAGTTGCTTGTATAAAAGTAGAAGGAAAGTGCATTACAATAGATAATCTTATGTGCCTTTTTACTTTCCAATAATAACATCGGGAGAATATTTTGATGTGGGGATAAAGTCTATTAGCTATTAAATTTCAATTGAACATTTGTATGCAGTTTTGGATTTGGATGTTGATAGGCGTTAGGCTATTATAATATTCTGGCCTATGCCAGTGTTAACAATATTATACACCTTCACCAGAGGCTCACTAGATTTTAAGGACCTAGGCTTTGCCAAGCTTATAGGTAAATCCAGCACTGTTTGTATGCCTCATTAATTTACATATGTTATTTGTTGGGAAGGAAGGTTAACAGACATAAGACTTGGTTAGGGTATTTGGCATTTATAGAGCAGTACTTGGAATTGTTTGCCGCAACCCAAGCATGCACAGCACATATTCTGTTTACCGCAGCCTTGTCTCGTTCAGGAAGACTGAATTTACCGTTCATTCTCTATTCTTTATTCGTTATTTAGTAAAAATTGAATTGAACAGGTTTCTCATAAAAAGGAGTATAGAGAAAATTCAGTCTACCTGAACGAGAAAAGGCTGAGGTAAACAGAAGATCTTTACTGAGCTATCTTTGTCGAAGGCGAGATTGATAAATATTCTGGACCATTGTGTTCTCACGGTGAGCTATTATGTACTAAACCTGATGACAGAAAAATAACCATAAGGACGAATCGAAATCAAGAAAAAAAGAACGGTGTGGCAGAAGTAGGACGTAGGTCACAGACGTCGTGAGATAGTGTTGCGAACATTCGACGTAAACCAGAAAACAGTTGCCAGACAAATTAACTGTAATAGGTTTTATTCATGACAGTTTAGACAAATTAGTAGCAGTGTAAATTTCAAACAA
The DNA here is from genome assembly GCA_013436065.1 of Halocynthia aurantium. Taxonomy (NCBI): domain Eukaryota; kingdom Metazoa; phylum Chordata; class Ascidiacea; order Stolidobranchia; family Pyuridae; genus Halocynthia; species Halocynthia aurantium. Next base: position 77,805 of record QXVX01010849.1, on the reverse strand, counting down.
TTTTCCCCAATAAACTACGAATTTAGATAATTCTATTTTAGTAACACAAACGGTGAGATGACTGACGTCGAGAAAATGAAAAAGGAGGTTGAATATTTGGACCGCCCCTATCCGCTTCCGATCTCTGCACCTCCATTCGAAGATGTACGAGTAAAATCATTCTATCCAGCATTTTTTTAAGTTATTAAAATATTTCAGCAGTTACCCGTCATCCATGGCATCTAGGTCGAAGTGCGCAAAATGGACGCATCTGCCATCGACCTACCGTAAATCAGGGGCTCTACATTCATTTCGAACTGGGCTAACATAAAACATTTTATATTATAGGCTCCTCCAGCCTACGCTGCGATCAGAACGAGAAAGTATAAATGCAGTTGTTCAACGTTGGGATTGACCTTCAGCGTTTTGCTTAACATCGTTCTTATTCTTGCTTTGGTGGCGACTATGGTTAAAATGAAGCGCGTTGAAGAGCGACATGGGGAAACCGACAAGCATGTCGGTTGTAATGTGAACGAAGTCCAGGACTTTATCGAGACCGTAAGCTATTATAAAAATACATCTAGGCCTCCCTTGTTGACGCTATCAGTTTTTCATAATCACAATCAATTTCTAACTTAAAAGAGTTTTGCCTAGTAGAACTATAAAACGTTAGAACGAAAAGATGAAAGCGTGAAATTACAGCGAGGGATAGATGTTTTGAAAATACAATCCAACGTGTTAACTGACCTGACTGACACTTTCACTAATTTCAATTCTTCGAAAATCTAGAAATGCGACGGGCCGTATTTTCTCAAATCCTTCTGCAGCCGTATTTGTCGCCAGCACGAATCTGGAAGCCCACATAGACGATGGAAGACAAGATAGAGCATGAAGGGATCGCAGAGAACAGCCCATCTGTAGGGTTATTGATTTCGTAGTTTCTGTACATATCTGTAATCTGTAATGACTTGTTGTGTCATACATAAGTCACATAATTTTTTGCAAGTGCTTCGACTACCAGTTGAATCGGTTCACATCATATTTTCCACAGAGATTAATAATAAAATATCAAATACAATAATCAATACAGGTAGTCCCATACTTAGGTGGTGAATTGCAGTAGAATAGGTGATCGTTTCGGTCAAGATTGAGTATTATCACATAATTCTTGTGAGCTTCCACTGTAGCGTTTAATTCTAGAATCTAGATCTCGCGGATCAAAGTACATATCATGGATCCTATGTACATGTAACAATAGATATAGTCTATTAGGTAGCTGTTCAGACCCCTTAAATTGACCGTGGAGCAATAAACACTGGTTATTTTGACAGTAAAAAATGGTTAACTGAAGTTGGGTATCGGGCCTAAATTTGCTTCCCGTAATGAAGTACTAAATTCAAGACGAAGTCTAATCAGTCATACAGATACGGCGTAATAACCAATTATCAGGAGATTACGAACTACCAACTAGAAATGCGCTTCATTTATTTATAAGAACTACCGTCTTTTCTCTGATGTTTTAAGTTCGGGATTCTATATTGAGAGCATTTCTTATAGTTCTTCTCCTGGAGAAGATGTGCAAAAAGGCGTATACAAGTTTGAATTTAAACAAGTAAAGCTACGAGAGATGGTCAATGGGAGCACTCAAGCTGGGGCTAAGATTGAAGGGGGATGTACAACATTTTAGACGCCTCATAATCGGTCATCTACCCTGTGGCTTGAATAAATCATTGCTATAAATATGCCTCATGAAACACAAAAATGGAAACTCACGGATCCACAGTTAATGATACGCTCGAATGATTAATTCGTCATCAACTCATGTAAACAAAGAAAATATCAAAACAAAAGAACTTTTTGCCTGGTAAGATTTTGTTACGTTTATTTAGTGTTTTTATGGAATTTTGGACCACAAGTACACGGAAAAAGGTTTTGTTTTGAAGGTAAGTTAAATGTGCAAAACCTAAGATAACTTCATCTCTGACATGAAACGTATTAGTAGATGGAAGGAAGCTGGTTTCATTTTGAAAGTATTGCTTCTTATTTATTTTTACTTTTGATTGAGCGTAAACATGACATGACTTCAGTAGACCTATTAATATCAAATAATAGTGTTCTATGATGACATATTATCATTGAGATCTAGACTTCATATTATGATAGAAGGTATTAAGGGAAGTGGTACATGCAAATTTCTATTTTATCAGAATATGCTGGGAATTACCAACCGACTGGTGCAAGCTCAACATGCAAGCAGTCCGCCTAAACATTCTGACAGCGAGAGAGAAAAAGCGGGCAGGCATGCCGAAGAGGAACTTGAAAACTTATTAATAAATACTGGAATTAGCCCCTGCAATATATTCAGACAACTCAGAATACCAGACAGCTTTCAAACCCAGCGTCACGAGGTAGACATTGTCATATTAACTGGTGGTGGCATATACTGCATTGAAGTTAAGAATCTAGGTAGAGAGTTGTGTGTTTGCAAAGATGAAAATTACTGGGAGCAACACAAGAATGGGGACAAATTCACAACCTCTGTACTCCAACATCCTAATCCAGTGAATTCCATCACAAAGAAAAGTGAAATATTGCGAAATCACTTCATGAGAGCAGGGATATGCTTGAGGGAAAATTTTTTTGTATCAAAGGTGGTTCTTATGAACAAAACATGCAAGGTCAGCGAGGCCATCACTAGCAACCCATCCGTTGTGACTCAAGAACGCCTGCCTCTCTTTCTGAACTCCTTCAAAAAATCCCTGACAGCTGCTCTCACGGATCCACTGATCCCTTATTTCCTAACGGGCCAACTCTCATACTCGCAAATTGACCAGTGCCGTTCCGCACTGTCGCAGATCGGAACCTGGGACACTGCCGAACTGAATGGCGGGCGTCATCTTGTGGGTGATTACAAAGGCTGTCCAGAAATCAGTTTCAACCGGTCTGAGGTAGACAGAATTGTTTTTACACATCAAAGAAACACTATCATATCTTCTATCTGGGCTGTGTTCGGATACACACCGACCGTCTCTGCGATAATGTACAAGCGAGGTGGAGACACTTGGTTCAGCCGAACCACCGTTGCGAATGTTATTCTTCCATATAATAAGGATGTAGGATTCCTCATAGCTGGCGAGTCATCCGTTTCCAAAATACCAGCCAACGATATCCAGTCGATTAAGTTAAGCAAATAGTTCTGAGGTCAAAGTTCTCCTTCCATATCCGTAACCTGCATTCAATTTATGTTTTACCTGGATGATTTCATTAAATTTTTATTTAGTACACTGTTCTCGCAATTTTGGTCCCTTTCTGTATAGATCTTATTTTTCTTATGTATCGTTGCTTTCTTCCAGCCCTTGTTACACATCTGTGTTTTATCGTTCTTACTTGCGTAGATGGTGAATAAAGAAGTATTCTAAATCTTTCAGATTATAATAATTATCATAGCAGGTTATAAAGTCTGGATGTGCTAAAAAAGTGATGGCATTCTCATGCTGCTACTGAGATCGGTAGTCAATCCGTACATACCCCGTAGGCCTTTTCGCATTGAATATGTCAATAAATTTATCCAGTATCGGTTGTATTGCTATCGGCACTTTCGAGTATACATATGTTCATACATACATAGCAATCAGCAAGCGCAAAAAAAATTCTAAAGTTCAGGGCTTCCCAAACTTTTTTGCTAGCGACCCGTTTATCAAAATTTTCCGCGACCCTTCATGTTTGACAGTGATAAGCAGCCCAGAATATACATTTCGGATATTTTGTTGGAACAGATAAATCTTAACTTCTAGTACTCGAGAACAAACAAAACACAAACAGTTATTCAGATTAACAGTACTGAAGTCTTACCCGGGGTACGTAAGCAGCCGGAGTTTCTGGATCATCGTTGAGTAAACTTTGCCATCTAGCGGTTAGAAGATTTTACTTCACTCAACGGTTAAAAATGATATAACAGTGACATCAAGCGGTTGGATCATTTATAACCGTTAAGTGAAGTAAAAACTTCCAACCGCTAGATGGCAAAGTACAATCGACACTTATAAATGAACTTATATTAGTGCAATCACGATAAAATTAGCACATCTGAGACGTAATACATGAACTAATATTCCCTGAAAAAATTGGATCGATTGATTTAGGTTAATCCCGGAAAAATCTATTTCGAAACTCGAAATTGATGTACTCTTTGCGACCCCCAAAACTCGTCGCGCGACCCCCCTGCGACCTCCAGTTTGGGGAGCCCTGTTCTAAACCAATATACCAGTCGACACAATCTACCTAAACAAGTGTTTAAGATATACGGAGTCTCCCCCTTCGTAATTGGGAGTGTATTATATGGTCCACAATCCACAATATCACCCTATAATACATATCGGAAGAAATAGAAGATTTATGACGTAATAATTTCATGAAACTTGATGAAATGTTAGGCAAATTGAGCTCCAGTTTTCATATGGCAAACAGAATGGACAGTCATGACGGAGCGGAATCAAGAAAGAGAAAAAATACCGTTACTAGGCACAACAGAATTCCTGTCATTGAAACTCAAACAAACTCCAGTAAACGATCCAAAGGAGAATCTTCTGAGACGAAAAACAGGCGTAGAAGCCGAAGAGTTGAATTATTGCAAAGACGCGGTTTATGTATTGAATTTTTGAACCAATATAGGGATCAAGCATCATTTTCAAAATATTTTAATAACTCTGAAAATTTATCCAGTCCCACTAAACTGTGAAGACGATGAGGTTGCCATGATTTATTTGAAACAGCAGTTTCGTTCAAGATTCGGTCCATACTCGCCCGATTTCTATCCGGGGGGATTACTGGATGCGGTTAACAGAGCGAGGAGGCGATATGATGACGAGGAATCACTTCTAGGTAAGCTTGCGGAATCTTTATCAAAAACTTCAAAGCTCTACTCTCCGGTATCGATGGCATAGTGTAACTACTTCATTGTGAGAAAATGTAATTTAATACAGAGTATTGTAAATTGAAAATAGTGTATTGTATTATCAATCAAAAGCCATGTATCTTCATCACGACGGATCAAGGCTAGTTGATGAATTTTGCTTAAGGATGTTATGTAACCGACAATGCTTGGAGATCCTGGATCAAAACTACGTCATTTGGGCTTGGGACGTTACGGAGATTAATAACAAAAAACGGTAAGTGCCTATGAGCACCTCAGTTCCAATACAGTCCACGAAAATCTATTATAGTAGGACTATCAAATCTTCATTCCGCGGATCCGTAAGAACGCTATACCAAATGAAACGGGATAAATATATACCTGCATGAGCTGCAGTGCTTGATCATAGTACTATACTGTTTACGGTTTTATGCAACAGCTTTCTTCTTCAAGTTGCATCAGTATTCGATCGCGATTTTATATACGATATTTCCCGCGCAGCTAAGGACAAGTTCCCGATGTTAATCATAGTCAGGTGTGGCGGAAAAAGTTGCACAATGCTGGATATTTTGGAAGGTACCTAGAATACAGACTATATCGTAGCTATAATGTTACGGCATGTAGGTAATCAGAAATCCCATAAACTGTGTTGCAGGCGACACAAGTTACGAACATTTTATCACCTCTTTAAAATTTCAAAGTATCCGATCCCAAGAAAAAAGGAAGATAGTGCAGGAAAACAAAGTGAGTCAATGGAAAAACAAATAAAAAATAACACACCCAAGTCTATTGTGAAAATTCTGTAACCTGATGTGTTCTCAAGAACCAACGCATTATCAGAAACAAACTATTGGACAATCAGGAGAAGGAATACGCACGGTCGCTTGAAATCGACCAGAAAAAGGTTATCTAAGTGACTGTATTACTATTATAGAATAGTATCATGTCATATCCATCGAACGTATGAATAGCCCTTGTATAAACGTGTAGTCCCGACCCTCAATGAGATGGTGGACTGTCAGCTGTCCAGGACTAAGACTGCATTACCGTCTGCTCATCGGAATCTCTTCTTGAATATGTTTTTGAAGAACTTTGTTAACCAGTTTAATTTCAACATTTTAGAAATGATATCTTAGTAACCGATAAAAAGCGTACGCGATGCATATCAATCTTAGATTAATAGACATCTCAAACTTTACCGTTACCGTATCCCATAAATTACCGTACAACGACCAGGAAAAACTGCGTGAAGAAAGTGAACTCAGACGAAGAAAAGATGAAACAATGAAGCAAACTAATCTAGAATCCCAAAATAGGAGACAGCGGGAGGTGCAGGAACTCAAAAAGATGCTACAAAGAGAACCTAGTTCAAGCAAAAATGTGCATAACGCTTATAATGAAATACTGATCAAGCTTAATTCAAGTTTCTTCCTCTATCCACTTCCAAGGTACTGACTATTAAGTTTAGACGGCCGGAAGGAGATGGGTGCTTGTCAAGGAGGTTTTCCAAGCAAGACAAGTTGGAGACTCTTTTTAACTTCGTTGCAGCCCAGGGATTTTCTTTGAAGGATTATATAGTTATTTCACAGTGTCCCCGAAAGAATGTGAGTATAATAGTTTTGGTAATAAATTCCAGGAATCCAAAAAGGATATCTGGTTCTGATGTCGAAGTCTAACCAACTCAACAATTACGAGGTTTATAAGCACAATAGATATTTGTTTCACGCGCAGTATTTCCGTTGCAGATTTCAAGTTTGAGTCGACGTCAAACACTACATCAATTGGGTTTCACCAAACAAGAGATGCTAATAATCGAAAGGAAAGAATAACTTCGTATATTCTAACAAAATATATATGCTATGATATTTTACAGAATCGTACTCCTGGAGATATTACATGTGAATAAATTCTGTATCTAATGATGTCTCAACAGCATTGCGTGATTTATTAATATCACAACCGAGATCTTCGTGCTTCAAAAGCAGGGATCTTGAAATGCTACCGCGAATACAACACGGCTTGCCAATACATATACGGAAGATAAACGAACTGACGTTTTTAAAGAACGACGCAGACCTTACTCATCACTAACATAAGTAAATCAAGCGAGTAAATTTTCGACTTGAAATTTCGGAATCTTCGTATAAATTGGATGACAGTCAAGAGGATGCGAGTCAATTAACTCGAGAAGTGTAATCCAATGCACGAGCGCATCATAACTAAAAAATATCACCACAATCATATGCCGTTTGGCAGAAACATCCCAGGCCTTTGCTTAGATCCCTCCAGCCTTGCTGAGTGTCGAATTCTCTCTACATATTTATATTTAAATCGCATTGGTGAATAGATGATAGTAATTAGTGATAATAATTTTGAATCATGTAAATCAATACACATCAAGCAGTTAAGTGGTGATGTTAGTTTGCATATACAATATAGTGATTAAAACCTACACAAACGAGCATAGCATACATAAAATGAAAACTAAGATTGATTACAGTAGCATGAAACCTTTCAAATGTAAATACAAATTCTTTAATATGACGTTTGCAGAAAGGGAAGAACATTATGTTAATACCTTGAAGGATAAGCTAAAACAGTTTCTATAGAATTTTATCCGTTGACTGCTACATTCAACCATTTATCGGTAACAACTAAATTGTCACAATGTTATTCCAAGTTCACACGGAAGCAAACAGATTTTGAGTTGAATCAGGACTGTAATTTCTATTATACTCAATGTTTCAATGAGGCCGTTTTACTCAAGCTCTGAACTTTCATACTTTCTCATAGCTTGGCTACCTTCAGAAGGGCACAGAAAGCAAATAAAAACAGCTGAGTAGCCGAAGTCAAAACTATTTTTCTTAGTGTGGGGAAGATTGTTAGTGAAGAGAATGCATGAACCTAATTGTGTTGACGAAGAACTACTTGAATCAACATGGGACATTCTGACATTTATCCAAAACGGCTTTTGCAAACTCCCTAGTTTTATCACACTGAGTATTCTGCAAGACCTCTTGGAACACAGGTAAACCTCCTTCTTTAATGACCAAATCAATGTACTTGGGATCACGTTGAACAAGGTTATTGATAGCCCACACCCCCCAAAGGTGAGTAACAGGTTCTCCGGGAATACGTAAGACTCTGTAGATGGGATTGAAAGAGCGATAGTTGATATTTCTGTTCATGTCGAAATCCCATGACAGGATGGTCTGCCGCATCCCATTCCTCATGTTTTCCACATCGACATCACTCAAGAGCTCCTTGTCCTCTACTAAAATATTGGACATTATTCCGCAGGCATTGTAAGCGACTTCGATGCCAGAAGCCGTACTCTTGAGTAGTTTGATTACAATGCTTAGGATTCTTTTCTCTGTCAGGTAAGCCCTCAGGTGCCTCACTTCAGCAATGTTGCCCAGCAGGCCCATCATGTTCCGAAGAAGATCTTCATTTTCTGGAAAAGCATCATAGCACTTCTGAAACAGATCTAGTCCACCCATGTTAATGAAATCTGCGCTGTTAATAGGAGTTTCATCAGAGACGTTCCACAGAGCGCTCCAGGCAATTGCTAAAACTTCATCATCATTCTTATCTCTCAGTCTGTCTTTGATGATACGTATCATAGTTTCGACATACGGCAACTTCCTAATCTGCATCTTGAAGTCATACTCCATCGAACAGACTAAGGCATTACAGAGACTCCCAGCAATAATGTTAATATCATGATCGTCTCTCTTGCGATCAAAGATTTCAAGCACGCATTTGGAAAAGCGATCATAATCATGCACGAAATCTCCTGGAATGTCGAAAAGGAAAAAGATTACCATGCAGCTTCGCACTAGAAATGGATGATTCTTGTTATTGTCAATCATGTCAATCGTTGCATCTATTATACCTCGTTTTTGATACACCGTGTAGCTATCTGCATAGGACTGCAACAAATAATATAATGTTGTTGTACATGTTTGGAGAAAGCTTCCTTGCCTACGATGGCAGGACACAGCGAGCAATACTAATTCCAAGCAACGATTGGGCATGGATATAATGCCTCCTTGAAGTCTTTCTGATATCTTACTCAAAATATCATTGGCAACCTCTGTTCTAGTAAAATATTTCTCAAGAGAATCAAAAAGCTGAAGCTCTGAATCATCACCAGTAACTTTTATTGCTAATCTGTCCAACCTCTCAAGCCTACAAGCCTTGGTTCCATAAAGGCCCACTACATCAAGTGGTTTCCTATCACACAGCATAACTAAATTCCGCTTGTGAGAATTTTCCACGACCTCCGCTTCATCATACAAATTCTCTGCACACCTAGTTGCGCTGACTTCCAGGGTCTGCAGTAGAGGGAGTTTTTCCAGTATTTTCCAAATGGAAAGACCTTGGGGTCGACTAACCCTGGTTTCCAATTTCGGACAAGAAATGTCAAGAACTATGAGGCCTTTAAGTTTGAAGATGACCTCATCGAAATCTCTTTGGGTCAGGAACGTATTGTAAAGGCTAAGGGTCATTAATGTACTACTGAACGACAAAAGGTGCATCTGACGTAATATCATGTTGTAGTCAAACAGTGGGGTCTTATCTTTTCCTTTATTATACTCAATCAAGCGTTTTTCTATCCCGGAAGCTTGTAGGTATTTTTCCAATGTCCCTGTGGACGAATTTATGTACTTGAAGAAGTCGTAGATTCTTCTTTTCTTCTCGCTTTTGGGATAGGCCTTGACATTCTGCCTAATGGGATCTATGTCTGTGGATTGGTAGTCCAGCAAGCTCTGGTAGATATCGACAAAGCTGGAATCAGTGTATTGATCGGTATAGCCATCGACATAGAGCGCTTTGAGCGGAGGGGGATTTTCCGGATCGACCGCAACAAACCAAGCGTGATAAGAATAAGACACATCCAGGTAACTCAACTGAGGAAAGCCCTCAGCTGAAATACAAATTGGCACTTGACCCATGTTCACCGTTGACATTAAAAACTTTTCGGCATCTTTTCCGGTATACTTCTTGATCTGCTGTATGCTGTGCATGAATAATGTGTGACGAAGCACAAGTTTTTTAAGACTCTCACCACACAAATTCCTCATGAAATGGAGAAGCAATACAGCATGGTTGAATGGAGGAGTGTGACCGTTGTCATCTCCGTTCGAATCATTCGAGTCATTGAGGTTTATCTCTGAGATACTGTGTACCTTTAGCAAATCACAAAGGCACTGCAGAAAGTCATCAGACATTGGTGCCCCATTAATGATCAGTGTTTTCAATTTACTCCTCTCCGGGTTGGAAAATGCCCGCAAATAAGTATGCAAGGGCAAACTGTATTTCTCTTCCTGAAGATGATAGAGCTTAAGACTTGATGTCAACTTTGCCAGGATGGAGTCTGCGATTGCCTGAGGCAGACAAATGTTTTTACGCAACTCGAGATTCTGATCGTCACTCTCTTTGGTGCACATAGATTCTCGAAAGTTCTTCACAATGAAATTGATACAAATCTCCTCTAGAGACGAAGGAATAATTTCATTCGAAATATCAGCAGCATTGTTGTCATGTGCCATTTCATCCCTAGTCAGTTTGCTTGTTTTACTAGTTTCCTAAATCACGAATAAGGACACAAAAACGTTGGTATAAGACACTATAAGGCTTGATTTTAATACACAGGCGAAACTGTAAAGTTAATCGAAATATTATCATAAGTTATTAAAATTATCTTTTGGAGTTTGACCATTACTCATTTGTTAATACATAGGTAGACCCTGTGGTACTGTAGCACTTTGCTATATTACACAGTAATATCATAGTCTTTGATTATGGTAATATGAACGAATCATTTAATTTGACCACTCTGCAAGTAAAATGACGGTTTGGAAGGAACAACTCTTTTACGTACAGGACAGGCACGCGTAACCTATGGTACTGTACTTGAAAAATCGAACTTCCTCATACATATAAAATTGCTCCCTATTAATTGCCAATTGCGTGCCTAATTAATAAAAGCATCAAGACGTGGTAATGACAATTTGAATGCATTCGAGGATATTTTTTGACACAGTCTAAGTAAAATTGTCGTACGTATTCACCCATGCATGAGCGTCAGAAACTGATACCTAAACTCACGCAACCTTATTAATTATACCGTAGTAGTCCTTGAATCTAACTGGGATATGCAAGTAAAAATTGAACGTTTCTGTAATTTTAGTTGGGCGAAATACTGTTGTCTCGAGGAAGACACTCATTTTGCCGACTACCCAGAAAATCCCCGGGTGATTGCCTGTAAAATACAGCAAACCTTGTTGATTCATCTTCCCTTGACAACATTTTCCAGCCAATCCAAATGTACGAATACCAAAGGTCAATGCAAGCAGCCAATAAACAAGCTGAACGTGAAACATTGGGTGGAGAATAGGGCTCTTCTCTTTTAGCGCCTCCTGTATGGATTTACATTTCGGTGATGTCAAATATCCTTGGAGGAAGGGGGTTAGGAAATGCTATTTGAGATTTATTAAATACAATATTTACTGTTATAGCATTAATACAGCAAAAACAATATCAACGAAATAACATAATGAAAAGGTTTAGTTCACAGGTTACTAAATGACCATGCATCTTCACATAGCAGTGTGAAACTTTCCAAATCATCACAGCCTCCCAAAATAAAGTTGATTCAGGTTTCGAATACATCTTAAACCATCTAGTTACAAACAACACATCTGCACATATTTGCCCATTACAGCTTCTTCCTGTCAAAAAATATAACATCAATCAGATTGAATGTTCAAAAACTTATTTTCCTAAGTCGATTTTTACCTGCTATCACATAGTTTCTGGTGAATTTTGGCTCTCATCGTCTGTAGAAACTTGATAATCATTATAAAGCCTTTGCATAAACTCAAAAATATTTTCATCACAAGATTCTGATGGGTCCAATGTATGTTTAGTTCCTTCATTGTATTTCAGGATGATGCTCCACAAATCACCTTGTTATTATTCAATAAGATTATAGTGAGTAATATAGTAACCGAAGGTACAAACATGTATACAAATCTTACCAACAGTGTAATTAGCGTCTTTGATGAACTGATGCATGGAATGAATCATGTTCGTCAACAAAACATCATTAAAAGTAAAATAACAAAGGTCTCGTCCGACCACAGCCGCTGCCATCATTTGAAGTAAAGCTGACTCAGCAAAGCAATAAATTTAGGTTAGTTCGCAAATCCTTTCTTATGCCTAATAAAACGTGTTCATCTTATCAAGATCAACATTTGATTTAGTAGAATAGAATATGTAGGATTAATATATTTGCTGATATTCAAACTATCACTAAATAAAATACTATAGTATACACCTTTAAAAACAGGATCACCGCCAAAAGCCCCACAACCCCAGTTTCCTGTGGCAATGGCAGGGGAAAAATCAGGATCGTCATCACAGTAAAACCCAGTGTATAATTTGTTAAGCTCTCTGCGAACGTTGCCAGGACGATATTGCTCAGTGGATCTAATGTTGATAGAACGATGATGTAAAGGTAGTGAGGGCATGATGCATCTACCATCCTACCTGTGAAAAGGTTTGGCGTCTATCGCAACTACTTGCGTTGTCTTCCTTCTCCAGGAATCTCTCGTGTTGGTGTCGACATAATTTCCTACCCACTTGTAACTTCCAGCGTACCCAGAATAAGCACTGTATTGTTCGATACCTGCAGTACATCTTTGTAAATGCCATTTTATATTCACCTCCAATCAAAAATTCTACAAGTTAGCCAAAACCTGAAATGACTAAGCATTCGTTGTTATCTAATTCTTCTGTGAAGAGCATGGATACGATCAGTTCTGGGCAAATGCAGAATCTTATCTCTTCCTGTACCATTCCGTAGCCGAGAACTCCGCCTCCGACATATTTGTTGGCAAAGTCTATCTGTGAAATGGTCAGAGTTTCAGATCAATATACCTCGTGAAAATTCTTACCAGCAGTATTTTGACTGTTAATTTTAAATACGAGATCATGTCAAAAGCTAATTACAGGAACTGAATAAGGCACCTGTGACATCCCTTTGCCATCCATTTCTATCAATCCATCTTTCGCCACATGCAATTCGCACAGCGTGCATGGGCTCTGATTCCAAACAGGGAAATCTTTGATCACCCTTCTTTCAAAAGTGATTACTCCAGGTGGCACTGGTTTGATTAAAACAAAATTTTATTTATATTAGGCCTTCAACGCTGTGAAATAATGACATAAGCTAACTCTCTATGGTGACACACGTGAAGTAATGCAAGAGTGTTCTCAGCTTTTCCATCTGGGCATTGTTGCGTTTTGTTTTGTTTGTGTGCCCGCTAAATAATCTGAAGCAAAAAGAAAGTAAAATAACAAAAAAATTGATACTACATAGAAGAACCAAATTTCAACTCACAGAGCAAGCACCAATGCTGATTGTGAACTTAGCCTATGTATAATTAATATGGTAGAAATGATCTAGGACGAGAGGCTTTTTGTGTACTGCTGTTTGTGACTAAAGTTTGACCACACTGATTTAGTGCATTCACCTCACCTGTTAAAATTAATTTTAGGATATGTGGCATATTCTGAATCCGTTTTGGTAGAATTTCTTCTTGGGAAAGTACAGAAAAAAGCGTTGACGAGAAGACAGGCTGCCTGCTGTTGACTCATTGTGATTACGTGAGGTACTTGTTTTCTGAGCAGTGGTATAGGCTAAAGAAAAGCATCACATCATGTAAGATAATAATCATCATGAACATGCACAACAATGTTCATACATACTTCTGTGATATATGACGGTAACGAAAGGCACAGCTCCACCATTTTAGGTAATGTCTCAGAAAAGAAAACATGTGATTCCCTTGATTCGGCGAATTCATTAAAAAATGCATGCAACAAGCGGAAGGAATGAGAAAATCGGGAGTTGTAGCAAAGAATTGCTCTCTAAAAAAGCATGAAAGCGTTAGTTGTGCGACTTACATGATCACTGAACAATATTCTTTGAACTATTATGCCTCGATGTTCAAATACTACAATATTTCTAGTAGTATTACCAGTAATAATAATATCATTCCATAATAGTTGCAATACTGATACCTCTAGTTCTATGGAGTTCGTTATTGTATCCAGCAAGGACATCTCAATAAGCTCCCATCTGTTGGTCAAGTGTTGTCTGGAATTTTTAACTACGGGGTATAAGCTCTTAGGAGAGCATGGCAACTTGACGTGAAAAGAGTCCCAATGATCTGTATATATGTTGTTGCTTGGTGGAGGAGGGCCAAGGTCGAAGTAAGAAGACTGTAAATAATGATAAAAAAATTGTTCGAGGACATTTTACAGAATACTGGAATACTTGAATACTACACTACAAGAATCAGAGGACAAATCACAACAATTTATGATTGCTTGACCCATGAGAATAATAAGATTTAAGATCTAAGCTGACAATATAAGTATTGAATTATCTATCATCTAATTTATATTCCTCCCAAATATAATCATCCTCTTTAAATAATAGATCATTTGTATATAGAAAACTACCTGTCTCTTACATCAAACAGTACTGTGTGTGTCCTCAGAGGTTTGAGATCTGGCAATGGTAACAGGCAATGTGGCATAGTTAGAAGCTCTTCCTTTGGTTTACCGAGGAACACCTCCACCGCTTCCTCCTAACAAGATTTCAAGAAAAAGAAAATCGTTCACTTTGAAAAAGGGTTTTGAATTGAAAGACCAAATTCTGTCTTAGACGAGTTATGCGTGACAAGAACAATAAGTTCACCTTCTACAATAAATATTAAAAAAACATCTGTAGAGAACACAGTATGACTATGTCAGAACACTGTTTTAATACCGCATAAGTTTCTTCAAAATCCTGGGTTGGGAATGTCTCACAAAACACATTGGGGTCAGTCGTTTGTTGTGCAGGGCTTGCAGCACTAGGGTTAGAAAATAATAATTTATTAGATAAATATTGCTTTCCACCATTCAGAATGTAACAACAGAGCTACTTAGTGCGAAGGTATTGATACTATATAAACTATTATGATCAGGAATGCATGCAAACCTTATGAAGGTATTAAGGTATTAATTACTTATCATACACTGGGCTTCTGGGATGCAATTCCTGAGAAAATTCATCATCTTCTTTAGACACAATTTCCCGTTGAAGATACCTCCTGTTAGACTCTTTCTTGTCTTCCATAATAAGCTTATGCAAATCATCATCTTGAGAATTATCACTGAAATGAATAAAGTGCAAGAAAGGTTTCAGCTCCCAATAGATATTTTCATATAGTTTGCAACAAACCAGCAGAAAACTTGAATGAGTCTCTAGAATAGAAATATTGTTAGATATTTTTACCTTTCACTCCGCCTCCTCTCATAATCATCCCATGAATCTTCCTCAGAACCACCATTTGTATTTTCCAAACAGTGTTCCTTTATTTTCACATCCTTCATTTTTGTAGGGAACACTTTTTTTGGGTGTTTGCTCAAATTCTTCTCAGCTACGTATTCAGAAACGTCTTGTTCAAGTTCTAAAAAGTTTCCAGCACCACTTTTATTGTCATTCATGGCAGATAACGCAAATTCTTCTATGCAAAGAGTGTCATCTCTTTCAGGGTCGGATATGTACTTGACTTCTGATGGCATAGAATCATACGGGTGTTCAGCTCCATGCTCATTACAATTCATGTTTGTACCTTCCTAAAGGTAAAAAGTGTTCAAATACCTATTTTATTGGCCTAAATCTACGGTATTTGAGACCTCCGTCTTCTTACCTTTTCATGAGAACAATATTCATTTTCCTGATGCAAACACTGAACGATTACAGCCGTTTTCTTCGACTGAGAATGAACTTCATCCAGCTTCCGCTTTCGAGGAAGGCATTCGAAAAGATCGGTGACTAAAATCTGACGTAGTTTTTTCGATTTACTTGCAGTATTTTGTGGGTTAACGCTCATTCCGTGGAGTAAACCAGTAATATTTCCCAGAGCGAGTAAGTTTGTTTTATGTAAATATCATTCCATGCTGTACTGGGGTTTGTTCCCATCAAAAAATGTAAGCAGCGCTATACATATGTTCCCAATAAATTTGAATTCTGAACTACTGTACGTATGGTCGATATTAAAGCAGGACATTAAATGGGAACACGAGAGTGTCCATGGTTCCATTCCATTCGTGAATTTATAATGGGAACGAATAATACTAATTTCCTGAAATACAATTGAAAAACTTTGTGTATTGTAATATTTATCGTGTATACTGAACAATTGAAACCTTTGTCGTTTCGTCACTGGAGTATTTAGAAATTGCACGAACGTAAGAACAATCGATTTATGAGGAATTTCATGGCCATGGCATATAAATAGCCTAATACTAGTTTCAAAAATATGACACTGTTCAGTATTCTTTAACCATACCAACATTTCATGTTTATCATTTCCCAGTACGGCAGTTCTATGACACATCGAAGCCCATATTCTCGCAATCTAGCAGCACCGAAAATATGCTGAATCACTATTACAACAAACAATTTGCAAGACTATATAATGAGCCAACTCCTATCTAACGTATCAATTTTCTATTCACTGCTTGTTTGATTTGCGCAGCAAAAACTTCCGTGTTATCATCGAACGAAACGGCTTTTCGCAAGTTGCCCAAAATGACGCAAAGAACGGTCCGGAAAATAGTATTAAGCGTGGAGCAGTCAGAAGGTGAAGGCGCAAGAGTGCGACGTACTGTCGGACGAGCAGAGCTCCGCTCTCTAGATCCATTTTTGCTTCTCGACGAGTTCAAAACAAAGTCTCCTGCGGGGTTTCCACCCCATCCCCACAGGGGATTTGAAACGGTTACCTATGTGTTAAAAGGAGGGGTTACACATAAGGACTTCTGTGGCCACAAAGGCACAATTGGACCTGGAGATCTCCAGTGGATGACAGCGGGAAGAGGGATAGTTCATTCAGAAATGCCAGCGAAAGACAATGAAGAAGTGCATGGTCTGCAGCTGTGGGTAAATCTCAAAAGCTCTCTGAAAATGACAGAGCCTGCCTATCAAGAACTGCAGAGTAAAGACATTCCAAAACCAAGCAAGGATGGGGTTAAAGTTGCTGTAATTTCAGGAGAATCTTTGGGCGTGCAGTCAAAGGTCAATACAAGGACACCAACTATGTATCTTCATTTCACTTTGTCCCACATGGCAAAGCATGAGCAACTAGTTCCAAAGGGCTGGACCGCATTCGTTTATACTATAATTGGATCAGTCAATGTTTCAGGAACTGTGGTTGAGCCACACACCATTGCTGTACTAAATGATGGAGAAGTGGTTACTCTTGAAAATACAACCAAGGAGAAAATACAATTTTTGCTCATAGCAGGACAACCATTGGGAGAACCAGTAGTACAGCAAGGCCCGTTCGTAATGAACATACAGGAAGAAATAAATTCAGCAATTTCAGATTTCCGCAATGGCAAAAACGGATTCGAGAAAGCCCAGGACTGGATCCAATCTTGGGAAAAATAAGCCATATATACCAAAAGAAATTCATAATCATGTTAGCCTGGGCAAGACTTACAAACTATAGACATTATAACATGTTTTGTTTCGATAATTTTTTTTTCACTGACATCAATGGTCACATAATGCCCCAGAAGTTTCTATTTAAAATTGTTTCGAGATATTTTGCACATGTTGTTCTATCACAATTTTAACCTGCTATAAAAAGTGATGTAGTAAACTAATTGTTGACATCTGTTGAATAAGGAATAAGTGATACAAAGGTTAAATGGATTGTCACCTAAAATTGTTGTCAATCAAACACTTAAATCGACCTTATATAGGGCTCAGTCACATAAAAGCTATTATGTCTTTAGAAAAGTTGCCAGGGGTAGAAAATGGTAAGCATTATCTAACTCCCTTGACTAAATCAAACCTGAGCGAACAGCTCCTCAACGTTCGTCATTAACATTGTTTCCATCTAGCCCAGTACAAACATTCGAGAGATAAAAATATAATGACTTTGGAGTTTCTATATAACACAAAACACGTAATTTAGGATTACTTACAGAGGTTACATTTCGGCAGACTGTCTGTACAGTTGTCTCTGTAAACGACATTGCTTATTAAACAACCCGATTATATACTTTCAAAATACGCTAGATGATGCTCGCGAGCGAACCTGCATCCGATTATATAAGTTCATAATACGCTAGATGATGCTCGCGAGCGAACCCGATTATATACTTTCAAAATACGCTAGATGATGCTCGCGAGCGAACCTGACCCAGCAACGAACTTGGTCCGGTGGGGGCGGGGGGCAAACTGCGCCGTCTAACGGACATTTTCTTGGACTATCTATATATAAAATGGTATTGTATTCATTTATTCATGATTTAGCGAAATACCTATGTTAGCTACAGGATAGTTTACTCTTGTATAGAGTACACTAAGGTTACAGTAAAGAAAGGGAACATGAATAGGCAATATCGATTTTAAGCGGTTGTCAAAGCATTACATGCCAAAAGAATAATGTAGCAACACGGTAGAAAAACGATAGGCAATCACTAAGTAAATAAAACGAGAAGAGCATTTAGTTGCATTGTAGTGTGTTCTATCAAAATACGACTATAGGACAAGTAAATTCAGGAATCAGGCAAATTAACAAAAAATTCGGAGAACGGAAGAGCTGCTCTGTCTTCGACAGATCCTTGGCACTGATTTGGACTTCTCAATAGACTTCCGAGATCAGGACGCTGTTTGTCTACTGTGGCTACGTTTATACCCAAGTGAGGCTGGGCTCTCGTATGCCTCTTTTTCATTACCTGGGAGCGCGGAAATGTTTTGTTACTGCTGTTTCCGTGAGCATTGCTGTGGTTGGTGCTGAACAATTCGCCGTGTAGCGGTAAATCGTCCGGATGCGATCGCGCTTTATTATTATCTAGGTCAGTCTCAGAAAAAAGGCGGCAGTCGCCTTCGTACTCATCGCTGTGAGCATCGGGAGTCCATCCGATATTTTCCGCGACGCTACTCGTACTCTGTTGAACGGACCTGGACGAGTAGGCAGTGGGCGTGGACGGACTCGAGGAAAAGAATCCCGTGTATTCACCGTTAACAGGAGACGGATGGGAAGAAGAAGATGAGCAGGATGAGCATATGCTTCCCATATCCAAGTTGGCCTCTCTCTGACTCTCTTCTTTTAATTTGCTGACCCATTTTTCAGATTCTCTAACAGTCGGCGCAACAAAGCGAAATAGGTAAGATGTAGCGAAATCGACGACTTCGAAGCAGCCACCGGTAGTCTTGGTTACTTTGGCACGGCTAATTGGCAACACGCATCTTGGTTTACCGTAGGCAGAGTCCGATGTAACAGATTTTCCAGGTCCTGTTGTATGAAGTAACAACCATGAAACGAAAGGAGTATTTGTATATATATTAAGAGGTTATTAAACAGCTGAAAACAAGCCAGGGCTGCCGGAGAGAAAGTACATAAATTCAGTAAATGCCTAAGGGCCGTTTTTGCTCGTGATTAAGTTGTAATACAGCATAAAAGCATACGTTGTGGTATAGATAAAGTGTTACTAGTTGATGATTGGTGAATGAAATTCTTAGTATCCCAATCAATTGTAAACAAGGCAGTACAAAATATATTATAGAAGAGAAAAGACCTAACAGAAATGAATGCTAATTATAGAAGTCATTCGGTATTTCTAGTACTTCCTATAGTTTATTCCTCCAACCTGATTGACTCTGACTCCCGGGACTAGTCGGCGACTTCCCGGATGCCGGATTGCAATTTTTGCACCAAACGAGAAACGGGCTTGTATCGTTGGCGTACAGAGTGACGTGGCACGACTTAGCTTTTACCCTTTTCTTCTTCCAAGGCTCATAAATCTGAAGTAAGACAAGAAAATATTTCAGACAGTGCTTCAACGCGTCACAGTTCCAGTTGCACATCGCAAACCTGATTTTCGTACCGCACAGTATTATAGTAATCTATTATATAAAATTTAATGAAAATAGATTGGATTATCAGTAATTCCATAGGGCGATAGATTAGGGAGTCCCACGAAAGTGGAGCACAATATAACGGAATCCAGCAGCGAAATTTCACGCCCGATCTGCTTTCGCATTATTTAAATTTTCTTAACTACATGTTTGTAAGTTCTGTTTTTTATTTTGTATATTAACCCAGTTTTAAGACTACTTCATCATTATTCACTTAATGGTATTGGAACTACCATGCCACACACTGATCACACAGATTTCTTCCAGCATACAATACGCGGTATCAACACATTCTATATTAGTTGATATATAACAATACACTCCGGTATAGGAAGAGGTTACACACAGCCATACTGAAATCGCAAAAGTCAACTATTTGTATACGCCATACGGAGACAAACCTACGAGGTGTTTTCTCAGTGAACTTTGAATAGAGATTTTCTCAAATAGACATTGGGGTACTGTAGATGGCCGAACGTTTATTATATAAAGATCGACGCAAGAATTGACCGAACAAAAGATAAGTATTACAATAATAAATGAGACCTCTGACCCACAATGTTATTCGTGTCTGAAACGTCGAACATAATCTATTCGTTAGATCGAGTATTTGTTTGAAGAATAAGGTTTGTGCAACCGAAGAATGTGAAGGAAATATCTTCAAAAAATTAGGCAACTCCAATAACGCGGCTCTACAAGACATTGTCTCATACTAGCCCAATAAAGAAGAGATCTAAATTCGAATAAATTATTTATACATTGAGCAAAGCCTTATGAAATAGCTTCGAAAAAAACTAGTCATTGGTCCCGGGGTATATGACGTATAGACCAGTGCTGCGTTTGTAACGAATAGAAGAAATACACAGCAAACAAAAAGTAGCTACTCTAATAAATAAATAATATTGAAATGTATAACATCATACCTGTAAAGTACCTTGCAGCACAGGAACGCTGACTTGTATGCTGGTAAAGAGGCTGTGTTGGTCGATCTTTGGTTTGCTGGTACCAGATCTAAAAATAGATCCGAGCGGGGGCATACTAGCGAAAGTCAGCTTGGCGATTTTTCTCAATACAAGCTTCAGAAAATTATATTCTTTTGCTCAAAGTCAGGCCTGGACATTCAATTTCTGAACGGATACAGCACCTAGATCCTTTTGGTTATGACCGCGACAGAATTCGATTAGATTTCGACAACCATCAGAGTCGTTTCCACTTCCTTAAATTAGCATTGGACGACAATCCTGTGACCACAGAATCCGGCTTAACATTAATCAATCACACGGTATAATTACTGAAATAATCTGGTGGTATTTCTGTAATAATTCGAGTTATCCACTCTCGAGTGTGAGTACGACAACGATAATCACTATATTATGCTGTTCGTACAGTATATTAAATTCGTGCCGCTGCAAAAGATAAAAAGAAGAGATATGACGTTAGGTATTGATCAATACGAATATGAATGAATAAATCCTATTGCCATTTGAATGTGTAGCTACCCGAACTATTAATTATACTTTCTTCGAAAACCCTATCCTGTTTTTATTCTCCCTGTCTCAATCGTGACCAGTAGTCGAAGCAAAAAGAACATTTACATTTCTTCACAGCCATATATAGAGATGTCTACGTACTTAAGTACTGCTGTACTGTGACTGTGCCAACGTTAAAACATTCGACTTCCTGTGGTATTGGCAAGGGAATTTAAAATCTCAACGACACTAATTCTCGAATAAATTATTTCATATCAACCGATTGCTGACATAGGCCTTAATGAGAAATTTTGCAGCATTATTATTCTAGCACATTCTCTATTCAGGCTACTAGGGAATACTGCACAATAATAACGTACGGGTAGGCGGAAAATAAATTCTTCATCCCACACAAAATAAGTTATCATCCTACCCACGATTAAATCGAACGTTTCAACAATGTTTTGTGAATCCCCTTAGAAACGAGATGATCATTATTATCATGAACATGAAACTAGAAAATGCTTAACGTGGTCTCACTTCGGCATCTATGTATAGAAACCGAGTCAGCACGGCCTTAATCTATCACTTTTTATCATGACTACCGAAGATGTTTCCAAGCAACGAATTACCGAAACATTTGTTACGAACATTCTATCGTTCTGAGCATCTCAGTATAATTAGTCTGACAAACTACTTGTCGTCCTATCAGTCAACCCAATCGTATTAGGGTTGCGTGATGCATCATTTATCCTGAATAAAGTATAAATATACGCTGCTCGTCCTTGGAAACACGAGTCAAACCACTGCAATGCATACAAGCATTAACCCAAACTAAACCAGTAGTAAACCGGTTATGTTATTCTTTCATAGATTATTTTGAACAGATAATTTCTATAGTCTGCTTATGAGTACTGTTTCTGTTTTATATTCGTTTCATTTTATCCACCAGTTTGCCCGTTTACAATGTTCGTATTGTAACTCAATCAGCCCTAGGGATTTCACTGAATACTGACCCGCAATTCAATTAATTTCAACACCGGCTTACTGAAACTAGAAAGGTATCAGGTCGTAAAAGGATTAACCGATCTGCCCTGAATCCTTAACACGTAGTAGTCCGCACTCGACACCGCAGTTCCGTTCCAAATGAGTAAACGTTACAGACTTTCAGAAGTGTGTATACTAACGTTTCAACCGTTCGTGTAATAGTAGTGAATCATTTTTCTTAGACTTCGGAATATCTTTTATGCATGTCTACTCCGATCCGGGCATGATTCTGGAATGGGGGTTTTAGGATTTCCAAGAAACCATCGATCAGGGAAAGCATCGAGTTTAGTTGCAACGAAATTACCACGCAACCGAATCACGTTACTATTTTTGATTTCTTTTCAGATGTGATGCTGCCTTTTTTATGTGTATACACTCGATTAAAAGCCCCGATATAACTAGCATAGGACGAATAGCCGCTAATAGGTATGAGTTGCTGTTATTTAATATAGAACTTACCAGGACTACATTACATGGAAGAGGTCCAGTGTCACACGGCAAATTGTATTCATCGATGTGGCTTCACATATATGCATGCAATTAAATCGAATCGAAAAATTCTTCACAGTCTGATCAAATCATTTTTCCGATTGCTTTCAGATGGTCAATACGTAATTGCGACGTTGTCGCCGCCGCGAACGATGGCAATTATTGACAAGTTGCGAAAAACTCGGCACGTATAACGCTCTTAATAACAAATAAGTCATCGTTCATCCTCAATACAAAAAAGCCACCTACGCGTTATTTAATTTACAGGTATGATTAAGGAATACCTTCTGTCGACTTACCACTCCGATATTATCTTTTATCAGATAGCAAGTATAAAAAACACAGTTTCTACTTAATTAATACTATATAGGGTTGCCATAAAATTTTATTTAATTACAACTATACAGTGTATGTGCAGCAATCGGTGAAATGTAACTACTGCAGATTAATTGCTCACTAACCAGTAACTGCTAAGGTGAAAACGTTATAAAGATTTACGGTCAACACTTGTTGTATTTGTAAAACTGCAGTGCAACACTGTATTCTATAGTAACTGTGTGTATAAGCTCCCACGTCTGTTACCCATTCTTGCTTCAGTCGGTCAACAAACGCTGTAATCCAACGAAATATAACAACAACCGAATTATTAGCATACAAATATTATAATGGTATAATAAAATACAGCGTCAAGCAACACATGGGTTTGCTGAACTACTGCCTATTGAGGATATTCTATGGAGGCGTTAATAACTGCCTGCTGAAGATAACATACACCCGATCCTTCTGTAACATTTCTCAACTAACGAACCTGCATTACGCATTAACAATACAGCGACTGAGGCTTGAGCGGGTTGTCAATGGTATTTTTATCGGCAGTAGATGAAAAAGGAAACGGAGATAAATTTAAAGAAACCAAACAGAGACGGAAACGAGAAAAGTGAGACGGAGAAAAGGAGTAAGAGCTGGGAAAGGATAATGTTCATGAATGATGAATAAAGAATTGCAAGCACAACAAAATGTATAATGAAAATAATGGATTCCATGCTATACATTACGACATCACATTCTCGGAATGTTGCAGCGTGCATCTGACGGAAGGAAAGAACGCTGTGTTGTGTAAAAAATATCTCATTGCTGACGCGACGGGGTTATTGCCGTACACCAGTCGGTTCAATAATTTCAATTTGGCAGTCATCGGCTAGCTATAACCAAAATAGGACAGCATCGGAGGCAAAAAGATAGTTCCGAATAGGATTTTAACTAGAAACAATTTCATCTAGATCTCTACTGCATACGATTTGTGTAGTTGAAGACTACAGATTTTTGTCAATCAAATTTCACTACATACACACTAAAATACAATCCAACGTGTACGTTTCAAATACCATTTATATCATTAAAATTACAATGCTATAATACTAATAGCATCCAGGATATACTGTAAGACTCCAGAACATTTTTAACGCGTGTAAGATAGAATTTCCGTATTTTACCTGGACCTTCGAGACTGCACGTATAACATATGTTTAAATACTTTACTAGTTTACTATGATACCATCCTGAGTTTTATAAACTTCCTGACTGACCTCTATCAAACATCAGACTACATATACAACAGGAATGCTATTTATGAGACGCCTAGCCTTCTGGCTTATACGGGGATATTTGCACGACTAAGCTGAGAAACTGCAGACTACCCTCTGCAACTGTGTAACAAAACTATTATACACCTACTTAAATTTATGGCTTCTGCAAAGGTTTTATTACCGCTCTGTGATTTACGTCAGCAAAGTAAAACATGCGTACATTCATACTTATAGGACTATATTTCAAAGTAAGCACATTTCCTGTATTCCTGTAACGTTTTCGTATTAACTGCAGTGCGCTTATAATGGGATGTACTGTTCTGTGATCCATAATTAAGTCCTTTATGAATACTCGAAGCAAAACGGTTTCGCAGTACAGTAGTATTGTCAAAAAATAATCGTCACTGAACGAATTTTCGTAATATTCAACATCCGTAGCCCGAGGTAAAAGACCTTTGACCCTGCGACATTCTCAGCGGAGAGAGTTTAATATCTGTGTATAAAGGCAAAATATAATAAAATTAATCACATCGAGCTGTCCGTGTTATTCTACCTGGCAGTTCAGACTTTGAACGGTAAATAAACAAACTTCTAGAAAGACAGCGAAATTGAAATGTTGTTGTTGCTGCTGCAGCAACTTTTTTAAAACATTTAATTTGCTGAATTGTATTAGAGTCTTACAGTTAGACAGTCGCGAGTTGTGATGGAGCTTGCTTCTACAAGCACAAATTTTCCGGTAAACCTGAGATTAGAAGCCCTCAATAAACAAGATTATGAAGCTTATCTGTTTCAAAACTTTATGGGAGGCCGTAAATATCTATGGGAGATTAGGTACTGTAATTTCAAAGTAGCCCACCAAACTACATTCCACGACTGTCTAGAATGCAGACCTTCTTAGATCATTAGAACTGTATCTGTGGCCACAGCAGTGCCGGAACAACTCTAGTACCTTCATATACATACAGGTTATCTACAACGTTAACATACAAAATATAATATTTTCATCTGCTGAATTAGTGGTTGAGTTATTCTTCGTAAAATCCACTTCTAGTTCAAAGATACTTTCCTGTTATATATTTTTTCACAAAATCGGTTTTCGGTTAATACTTTTTGCATGAGTAGGCTTACTTGCTATACTTACTAAGTATTATCCCTGTGGTACAATACCTCATAGATTGATCAACCTGTACTAAACCAACGCCGATAATAACTCTTGATCGCGGTCAAAATACACGCAGCTGTCGACAGTTATATTTTAATGAAGTCAGAGTGTTTGCATTGTGCTGAATGTCGAAATCGCGGAGGGTCTGACCACACAAAGTGTTTTCATCGGAACTAGTTGTACCTAGATTTTGGTTTAAGACTCCATACAGATCCAGAAAAGAAAAGCTCACAAGGCAAAAATCAGCAGTGCTAACATCGTATCTATCTTACCATGAATAGGTGATTGTTTAAGAAATATTTTTATGAGCTTCTATATATTACAATATATGTTCATAACCTACTATCAGAAGCGTCAACTATACGTCAAAAACAAACTTTAAGGCAATGACGTGTCAATGATATCTTAACACTCTTGAGCAAACAAATTTAGGTTATAGATAGACGCGAAAAGTTAACAACCTTTGAAAACGACAGAAGCTTACACCCAGTGCGAGAAATAGAGTAATGAGTATACATATGTACTGTGCCTCATGTAACATCATATATCACATGTTTTACATATCCTGCTTAAAATGCATTGAGGAATCGAAAAATACATTTGTATCACTATCTTACTTGCCATGAGGATCTGTAATTTCTGAAGCACTATAACGCAACAAGAAAATGGGGGTACAGACAGATACTTGCGTATAGAACTTACACATATTGTCACTACATCGTAGAAACTCATTGATCGGGAGATCGCGAATGATTGACAAAACTAGTAACGAAACTTCTGAAAGAAGTTCAATCAATCAACAAACAAGGAATTATTTCATGCCTCTAAAAATAGATCAATACAATTTCGGAAATATTTTGAACAGAGCAGAATACAGAAGAATGCATTACTCTATAAACTGCATTACGGATATCGGAAGAGCTAGCAGCTAGCTTATGTGTATATACATTACGGTAACCAATACGGAGAAAGTGACTCAAGTTCACGCGGAAGTTGTTGTGGACTCGAGCAATTCGACGGAACTTCATACCCGGAGGTTGTAATGTTATCGACGATATCCAATGCTCTATTTACGATGCTAGAGGGGAATATCACGATGACTGGCTAATTTTATGACACATATTTGTTCATGAGTTAAATGATAATCGAATAAAAACAGTTTCAGATCCTCACTACTTACTAAGATACTGTTTGTCACTACATACAACAAACTTAGAGACTCTCCTAAGTTCTATCACAACGACAAGTCATGGCATTAGATCAAAGGTTAAAGGTTATTTTTCGCTTGGTTCGGTGTATGAAATCTGCGCTTTGGTATGGGTTTTTTCTCGGTATCAAAATCGACCCGACAGAGCATAGGTCATTCTATAAATCATACAAATCTACTAAAGATATGTAAATCGAAATTTTGCTGATGCTCATATTGTATTTCGTACCGCGTCGTAATGCGTCTTCAATTGATATGACTGAAAATGACATGTTGCCTATAACGATAACTGATACAATAAATCACTGTAGTTTTCGACATTTGATGATGGTAATCATTCGTCGGTAAACTTTGATCCAATACAACAGTATAACTTATCAGAGACGATAATATCAGCACGTGCTGAGAACAAATCAGGTGTTTAAATGTTTATGCCTAAACAAAGAATTGGTGAAAGTTAACAAAAAATGGTTTCGACCAAACACGTGAAATAGGATTATCCAGTTCGTAAGGTCAGTTGAGATATACCGGTAATAATAAATATCTAAATACTGATATCCCAATTTCACAACAATAACATATTTCATATATAGCAACCTTAACTATGAAATCAATATAGGCATCCATAATTACCTGCCAAAGTTAATGGACCAACAATAAATTAGCCATCTACAGCGTTATTATTTAGTTTGGCCGCTTTTCTAAGAGTGAGCGAAACTTACCTTGGCAACTGTCCTTTACGACTCTCTGAAACTAAAGCAGTAATTAGAAAATACCTCTCTGCAATTTGAACAAGAACTCGGAGTTGTCCTGGTTTGCTCGCTAGGAACAAAACATGACACATCGTTCGTAGACAGTCGAAGATAACCGGCTTCAAAAACCCACGATTAGCGTGCAAGCTCTAATTTATTTTCAATGTATTATTAACGCTGCAAGAAACTATCTCTTGCATAGCTGTCTAATAATTATAAAATAACGTTTTATAATTTACGGAGTGAAGTAAATTTCTAGAGAATTCGCGAAATTATGAAATATGAGAAATGGGCATGGTGTCATTTTCAGTTATTTGTGTAGACTGTTGAAGGACGCTTTCGCGTGAAATGCCAAGATACCAGTCTTCCACGTCGTGGTCTGCGCGTATAGGTTAAAGAATTTCCTTTAAATGCTAACAGCGGTATTCGTATAAGGTTATCAGGCTTGCAGCAAAACGATCTGGCCAAACAGTTATAATATGAGTTTCCGGTTTATGTTTGTTAATGCTCGTATGAATATTCGAACAAAATCCTAATCGGGATTAGTTTGCAATATTGCAAGCGAAGCCGTCTTGGAGTATATTCATAAATATTTTAGTTTCCCTGCGTTTCTGACATTTAGAATCGGACACGTCAATCTTTTGTGAATGATAGCGGCGTGGATAACGATTATTTCGTCAGTTAGGCTGTAAACGACGTGAAAACAAACTAGTAAAAAATACACCCAACATGCATTATTTAGCCTTGTCTCATGGCGCTCCATTTGAATTTCAGTAATGCACAAGACCTCCGTTACATGACAAAATCATGTGTATTTTTTTGTTGTTGTGGGGAGATTTCGCATAAATTTCAGTTGCTGGTTGGATTTTTTTGTATATATTTGAAGTCTAATAGATAAGGCTTACAAACATTATTCAAATGCATGAGGTACCATAGAAACACTGCAAGAGAAAAATGTACCACTATAGGGGATAAAATACCGTTAATTAGCAAAAAATTCGATTGGAATCAGAAGAGCTTTTGCTAAATTTTAGTTTAGTGTCTAAAAAAGATCTGTGAAAAACTTGCCTCGTGCTCATATTTTCATGACTAAACAAATCAGCAATCACATAAATAGAAAAAACTTGAGCCAAAACAGATATATCAGTAAGACAAACGACGACTTCAAGTATATATGCAACAAACGTCTGCTATGGTAACGCGTCTACCACTTGATGTGATTATCGATTCGTACCATTAGTCAATCGTCTTAGAATTTGAAGAATGAATTCTTGATTTTCAACTCGAGCAAATACTATCACAAAACAAAAACTACTGAAGGCAAAATTCAATATATAGATATAAGGTATATGAACTTTATTAAATAAGAAAAAAAATATCCACTATGTTACCGTTAAGAGTAATGCATTTCTTGTAGCGCACTGATAGAGATATATATACATGATGCCGTATTTCAGTACAAAATTCAACCTTTAGAAATATACAGAATAAGACATCACTTGCTTTTGTAGAAGGATGATCTACAACTTATATGAAGAATGTGCTAGAATTTACAACATCTTCAGAACTATAAATATGCATCTAATAATTGCTAATGGCAGGATGTTAAGAAATCAAAAAATTGGCCAGACAAGGGCGTTACCCTCCATTTTACCCCGTCTACGGGAACAGAATTAAGACGGAAAAGAATAAGTTAAGGCTGTGGAAAATGACATGTTATCGCCAACACAGTATGCAGGGAGGCAAACTAATCAGCGTCAATCATTAACGCAGGTACAGCATATTATCTTATACACCGCTATGTAACTCAGTACGTGGAATGTGACCAATGCATAGTATTGACTGACACTTGTAATTAAGTTAGTTGTAACAGTCTTGTTCAGCATAATTATAAGTACGTTTGCCATAGACAAAGGTCGAAAGCGTCACCACAGAGTAGTTTAAAATACAAGGAAGTTTCGACGAAAATAGGAAGTAATTTTCCAGTCTAAGATGAACGTGACATTAATAGCGACATATTACGTATACGACGTGCCCACGCAACTAGATTCGTTACCTACGCAATGAAAAACATGCTTTTGTGCAATTAGATACGTTATCTACGTTAGCCCGAATCGAAAAATCCATTAAGCATAATAAACGTTGCCTTCGGGCAGAGTTTGAACACGCGGCGCATTGTGTATAACTGAGTTCATTTAGTTCACTGAATTCAATGACGCTATCGGGACGGCGTCACAGAGAACACTAAACTAACACTTCTGGCCATTTTACGTTTCTCCTAAGCTGAAAAGGCAGACGGTTTAACAAGCAAAACCCCATCGCAGTCCGATAATACAATTTAATACTTCATAAAGGAGTTTTCTCCTCGTTCCTCTTTTTTGGGGCCCCCACATATAGTTACCACTTGTAGTAAAAAAATACATTCTGCAAAGTTCATACTGCTGTAATGTGGCTACATTCTTATCAGCTGAGCGGGTCCTATTCTTCCTCAATATTTAAGTTTTCAATACGACTCCACTGTCTTTGGAAGACGTATGTTTAAAATTTTTAATACATCTGCGTAAGCTTCAGATGACGACGTTAAATCAAAACTTCCGCTAACAATGTGCGTCATCATAAACCTAACTGAAAATGACTCTGAGAAACTGTCAGGTCTATAGATGATAAGTCGGTGGTATCAATTGTTTCATACTGAAGGTATTGTGTAAATGCGCTTGACGTACAACCACGATCTTTCACATCATATACATACCATTCACACAATAGCAGGAGTTATGAAAGGATCCAAACACATGGATTCAAATATATTAAATATAACACGCCTCCACTTCAACACAATACACAAGTACGGCTTATGAGAAGGGCAACGCGAGTGTGGCGCAATAACGTGTGGTTAAGGATGAACTACTGGGTAGTAATTAAATTAGGCGCGTAGTTGTCTACAGGTGGTCCTAGTCGACGACATGCTGTGCGAAGGATTCAAAACTATGAGACTATCCAATTTTTAACACTCCCACGATAGCAAGTATATACTGTGGAGAAAGAATACTCGGAGTTTAGCCTAATGTCTCCCAGCTGTGCGGGCATTAGATACCACCATAGTCATTTTGTTTCTGGTTTGTCACTTTAGAATAATGATTTCGTCGAATTAGTTGAAATATCTATATCCTACCTGAAATATACTGACAGAATCTACATAAAACACCTTCTATACTTTCATCATAACTGAGTTCTCTCTTCTAAATTCGCAAATTATACTCAAATGACAACTACTACACTTGAACAGTAACGACTCACTACTACATTTACTCTACAC
The DNA here is from genome assembly GCA_013436065.1 of Halocynthia aurantium. Taxonomy (NCBI): domain Eukaryota; kingdom Metazoa; phylum Chordata; class Ascidiacea; order Stolidobranchia; family Pyuridae; genus Halocynthia; species Halocynthia aurantium. Next base: position 46,888 of record QXVX01010849.1, on the reverse strand, counting down.
CTGTTTGGTTTTTTCAGATGGCACTTAACACAATAACATCATAGATATCAAATGCAAATAATAATATTCCCTACTTATCTTTCTCCCGTTGAGAACCGTTATGATCTATTCATAGTCACTTAACAGCGATCGGTGTTCAGGAAGTTTATTCGAATGCTCAGCGATGGCACCGATTTTGCTTTGCGCCACACTTATGAAATTTAGAACAAGTGGCGTAGACAACTGCAGATGCACTCATCAAATAATAGTTCTTTTCGTGTGAAGAGCACTTGATCAGTCCGATACTAATGAGACTGACATGTCGAACTGGGGATACTCACAGGGAGGAGAATAATAGAGATTCAACTGTATAGAGAGGCCACAAGTGGAATGGAATATCTATGGTATGTTGATTATATATAGATATAATATGTATTGGATGATCTTTCACTTGACGTTCACCAGCAACAGCTAAATTATCGAAAGAGCTTATGGACGTGACTAGGCTGGATATCAGGAATCTAAAGAGTTAGTAATCATAAAGCAACCAAAGCTTTAGCAAGCAAAGTTTAGTACTGAATAGGCATTAAATGTTTGTTTCATTTAAGCGTCATCGCGATTGTACACACAGTCAATGCGTATTTCATCAAATGTAGTACATCTTGTCAAAAGTGTAGATAAACTATTCACAGTTTTTCTCGAAAAGTGGATAAATGAAATATATATAAAAGAATTCGAACCATAAATTACACTCACGCTCCTTTATCCGATCGATTTCAATGCCAGTGTTTGAGTGAAAGTGACGCGGAAAGACCTCTGTTCTAGATTACTACTAAGCAGCAGGTGTACCTTACTTCAACTCTCCTCTGACCTCTAGCTGATACTGCAGTTAAACTTTAACCTGACTCAATAGGGACATCAAGTGTTAAAATTTGTTTGCCTTGACGATTTGGTACGCCACCGCAGTAAATATTTTGAAATTAAATTCTAGATTCGTTTCTTTTTCGTTAGACTTATAAATCTGAGATGACGAATTTGAAGGAGCTCTGTGAAAACGTTAAGATGGGCCGAGAGTACGCCCTGCTGGGTAACTATGACACGGCGATGGTATATTATCAAGTACGTTGTTTAGAAGTCACAAATACAGTTAGCATAGCCAAAGCAGGCTATTAGAAATTTGCTAATATTTATAGGGGGTATCACAGCAAATTCAGAAGCACATAATAACAATCAAAGATCCAGCTAAGAGAAGTTCCTGGCAGCAGGTAAAGCAAATTTCTATATTAACTTCATATTGTGTATAGACCTACTGCACCGATATTTCTGTTTCCTTTATTTCAGATTCGTCAAGATCTATCTCAGGAATATGAACATGTTAAGGTAATATCAAATCCCTTAATTCAAACTTTTTTTAATTAGTGATAATGATATTTACATTTCATGGAACGAACAGGACATCTCCAACACGTTAGCAAGTTTTAAGGTGACCGGGAACTATCCTGGATCTCACAGAGGTGGATCTGCATTTGAAGAATCAACACGAGATCCAGATGTTTGGCCTCCTCCAACTCCTCTAGAACAGAAGTATGGAATTTGCTTACTAATGAGTTGTTCACCCTATGTCTTATGCCCTCTGTCTTGCACTCTAGTAGACCGGCGCAAAATTACGCGAATCGTAGAGGTTCCGCACCACCAAAGGACAAGCCTGCCCCGCGTCCGGCTGTTGCCGATCGTAGAGGAAACGTGGGTGCTGTTGGAGGACGACCTAGTGCAGGCAGAGTTGTAGCTGGTAGAAATGATGATAGATATAAACGTCCAGCTGATAGGGTGAGAATAAAATTAGGGAATACTCTCCTGAAATCCTCCTGGCATTTCAAAAAATAAATATAACCTTATTGTATCGGGATCTTCGTTTAGGTCAAAAAAGTTGAGAAGGGACGAGCAAGCTCACCTAAACGACAGCAAGATGACGAGCCTAAATTCGACGCCGCTGGATGCGACAAGGATCTTGTCGAGGCTTTGGAACGAGACATCATTCAAAGACATCCTAATATTCACTGGTAATTCTAAAGTAACTTTGAAGCATATTAAAGTAATACTAAGCCAGAAATGTTTTTGTCTGACCAACAGGGGTGACATAGCCGGACTTGATGAGGCCAAAAAATTGCTTCAAGAAGCTGTTATCCTTCCTCTCATTATGCCTGAATTTTTCAAAGGAATTAGAAGACCTTGGAAGGTGGAGATGTTCTCAAGTTTCAGAAATTTCTAAAGGCTCAACATAAACAGCACAATATAATATTCTTAACTTGTTTCTTTTAATCAGGGAATATTGATGGTTGGACCTCCAGGTACAGGCAAAACGCTTCTTGCAAAGGCAGTGGCTACAGAATGTAAAACGACATTTTTTAATGTGTCATCCTCTTCACTAAGTTCCAAATACAGAGGTGAATCAGAGAAGCTTGTTCGTCTTCTGTTTGAGATGGTAAGTATTTGAGATTACAGTTAAATGATAGATGATTTTCAGGATCAGCTTAGGTTATATATGATCATTTTGAAAGTTTGTGGTGCCGTATTCATTAGTAGATTGTTTTTTCAGGCTCGGTTTTATGCCCCTAGCACCATATTTATAGATGAAATAGATTCCATAGGAAGCAAACGTGGCACAGGAGATGAACATGAATCAAGCAGGAGAGTTAAAGCAGAGTTACTGATACAGGTTGATACTTACCTTTACTAGAATATAACTTGAATTTCAAATTTCAGTACACAAGTGATTTTCTATTTGTGTGTTCAAATTCTACAATGTCAAACTCTGACAGAGATATAAATGACCAGGATGGTTGAAATTAAAAACTACCATTGAGAAAAATTGAAAATTATTTGTGGGACCCTGGGAGGAAATTGAAAATACTCCGGGTGAATTTTTGGAAGCTTACCTTTTTGTCATACTCTTATTCCTCCTGAGCTCACATGATAGTGTCATGTG